>CAEGAF010138117.1:0-31711 GCA_903067075.1 Micropoecilia bifurca
GTGTGTGTGTGTGTGTGTGTGTGTGTGTGTGTGTGTGTGTGTGTGTGTGTGTGTGTGTGTGTGTGCGTGTGTGTGAAACCTTTAGCAATCGAGCATTCCTTTGAGTCGATTTCAGATTGAGGAGCTGATTCACAGACTTGATCGGGGCCGAACAGGAATGGTAGATTACAGGTGAGGTTATCCCACCCAATGATGTTCACTGACAGGCCTTATTGATTTAACGATGGGAAACGAACACTGTGTAACAGTGTGTAGACATCTGTGCAATAATGATGTTTATTGCTGTTTGAAAACAACATGACTTAGATATCAAATATGGATGACATCATGTTGACATGCAAAAGTACCAACTCCCTTGGAGGTTTTTCACATTTTGCCACAACACTCAATTTATCTGCCCAGAGCCGGTCCAAGATTATATGAGGCCCTAAACAGAATTCAATTTGTGGGTCCTTCCTTTATATGAACCCAACTACCACCACAACATCACTAATCTGTTTTATTTCATACTATAGTAATAAAAACATGTAATTAAATATGTCACATTTTATTTTTTTCTTATTTTCCAAATTTTGCCACTTAGGTACAATAAATACAATTTTCATTCTATTCTACTTTTCATAGTAATTAAATTGTTTTTTTAATGTATTTAATCTTTCCTTCAGGGGACTGGCAGATACAAGAAAACAGATGGTGAGAGATCACCGTCGTCAGCTGAAGAAGGTGGAGTCCCGCCAGCAGAAAGAAAAGCAGAAGAGTGACCGCATACTGAAGACCTTCCAGACGGCAGTGGAAGCCGTGACGCCTCGCAGCTCCATGATCTTCTCCCCAGGAGGCGCCAAGGAAGATTCAGGCGGCCCCCAGCCCTTTTCTGCTTCCCCTCTCAGTTCCTGGCACCACATCGTCATGTCAAACAGCAGTCGCTACTCCATCACTAATATGAGCGGCGATCGTGTTCATCTGCCCATGTTGGGAGGAACCTCCCCTTACCGTCCCACCAGTTCTCCAGCGATGCGGTCCTACTCTCAGCCCAACCTCCTGGTTGATTCCTCCAACTCTCCAGCAAGCAAATCCATCTCTGCTCAGGGCATTCGCTCCGATCTAGACACGGATTACAGCAAGCTAAGTCCTACTGGCAACAGCCTGACCAGGTCTAGGCCTGCTCTAAACACACAGCAGCCAGAGAGTAAGGCCAAAACTAAGAAATTAAAGAAACGAAAAGTGAAGAAGCATGGTGTCAAAGACTCACAGAATCCAACAAAAAGTATCAAGTAACACTGGCTTTGTAATAATAAAAAGAAATATTAAAAAACCTAGAAAAAATTGCATTGTACAATGCGGTGTGAAGGCTGTAAGCTGAATATTATTTGTAAAAATTGGAGATGCATAAGAAGTCAGGTAAGCATAAATGCGAGAAATAGGCAAAAGCAAAAGAATGAAGCAAAAACTTGCAAAGTGCATATAGAAATACTGAAGAAGAGTGAAAACTTTCAGTGAATGCAAAAATCCCACTCAGAGAGTAATAGAAATTTGTTCAGAATATTCTTTACAAAGTTAATTATAAGGTCACAACAATTTATAGGCTAAAATGAGCTAAAAAAAACTAAAGCAAGCTGAAATACAAACGACAGCCTCTGGGACTAGCATCTTTACCTTCAGCATTCACACTAAATATGGAGTCTTACTGAGTTTCTTTGATAGTCCGCTTTATTCTGTGAAAAGTATTTTCCTGTTACAAATTTAGTCAGTTTGTGATTTCTGTCACAGTTAAATTTGTCAGGTTATATAAAAATGTTGATTTCAGGCAAAGAGCCATATGTATATATAGAATTGAGTTTTAAAATAGTCTTGAAAGCCATATGCATAGTATTTTCTTAATCTGTTTTTCTATAAATATCTTATCTCTTGTAATATTTCCATGTTATCATTTACTTTTGTTGATTTGTGTTTTCTTGGTTTTTTGAGTTCAGCTAGTATTTGAGTTTTAAATTGGAATCTTTATAAATAAACTTGCATATTTACTCAACAATATCTATTCACTTTTACTTTTACTCTATGTACACTATTCATGTTTTCCTCTGAGGGACACCAACACATGCACAGGGATAATTTTCTGCAAACATCTGATTATTTATTACCTGGGTGCTAAACCTGACAAGAGGTGCATATTCGGTCACCAGCCTGGGACAACAATGCTGTGAACGGTGGCAGGTGCTGCATCCAGGAGTGGCTTCCAATAGGCTACATAAATGGTGGAGAACAAGCCACCTCAACCACAACGACCCAGACGGGAAAATGATCAAGACTGTAATACTCGCAGCACTGCTGAGCTCCACAGTGGCCATGGGGGTATGTATGGCAGGACTTTAAAATCATGTTTTGTACATTCCTTGATTTAGACATGAGATGATCTCTGTTTCCTTCATTCCTCATCTCAGGGTGTTGGCCTGTGGAGTGCAGAGAGTTTAAGGAATGAGACAGGAGGTGAGAAGAGGTGCACCTGCAATGCCTTCCTGCCCACTTCAACCTTTCCTGTCGGTGATTTGGTGGTGGTGGAGCAGACCGCTGTGGAGATCTCAAACAAGCTGGAACTGGAGATGGGCAAGGTACTAAGGAACATGTGTGATGTTGTGGAATACTTGTGGAAGTATTAACATCTTAAATGTCATGTGTTTAGTTTGGATTTTATAAGCTAAACCAACTCAAAGTAGGGATTATTGTGAAATGGAAGGATAAGGACACAACCTTTTCAAAGATTTTCACAAATATAAATATGAAAAGTGTGGTGGTCAGATTACTGGAAGAAAACATGTCAGAGGATGCAAAAGACTTGAGACTGGGGTAAAGGTTGATCCAAGCTGGACAATATTGTCAGAGCTACAAAGTTATGCCCCAATCAAAGTCCATTCTGGTGTATCTGGAATGGATACACTTCATCCAGACTTGGAGCTGGATTTATCTTTCAAAACAAATGGACAACGACTTAAGTCTAGATGTACAAATCTGGTAAAAACATAACGAAAAGGATTTGCAGCTGTTATTCCTTTAAATTAGGTGTATGGATACTTTTGAAAGGCACTGTAACTTATTAGTGATGAACAAGAAGAATCTCTAAATTTGCATTGAAATGTGTTATTTTCAGCTGGAGGAATATGAACTTAAGATTACACAGTATGCAGAAAAGATCATAAAGTTGACAGTGGAAATCGAATCTATGGAGAAGAATCCTGATGACTACAATGAAGCCGATTTTGAGGAGATAAATGTGCAGATTAAACAAGTAGAGGCTCTGATTGGAGAGCTGCATCTCTCCATCAATGCTTCGGTCGCTGTCATTGAGTCTCTGCATGTACAGGTGAGTCATCAGCCGTAGACACACAGAAGGAGGTGACCCGGAAAAAAAAATTCAGTCTTTGACTAACACAAAAGCATGTGTTATCTTACAGGTAACTGTCATGCTGGCCACCCTGGACAGGATGGAGAAGACCTATGACAAGAATTTGGTGCTTTCAACTCGCAGAGAGTACATAGAGGTGCAGCTTCAGCTCGAGGAATGTGAGAGACGCCACCAGGAACTCTTCAACCCCAACATCGGTGAGCTGATTCACACAGTCACATGAGGTGGAAACAATCACTAAACTCATATAACTGACTATCTCCTTTCTCTTCAGGTTCTTGTGCTAACTCTGGCCTTCTGAGGGTCAGCAAGCCTGTGGTGAGCCATCTGAACGCCCATCTAAGTGCCGGTTACTATTATGGAGGTTGGGGGAAAGATTCAAACCCTATTTCTGACAGAGAGTCCATGTACTGGTACGCTGGTTACACTTCCACTTCCATGATGGACATCCGGTTCTACACTAACTATAAGAACCTTATTCTGAGAACCCATTTTCTCCATC
Source organism: Micropoecilia bifurca (assembly GCA_903067075.1). Classification (NCBI taxonomy): domain Eukaryota; kingdom Metazoa; phylum Chordata; class Actinopteri; order Cyprinodontiformes; family Poeciliidae; genus Micropoecilia; species Micropoecilia bifurca. The sequence continues at coordinate 3,900 of CAEGAF010138117.1, forward strand.
ACACCCTGTCCAGTAGTTATTATGGCAACGGGAACAACATTATAATGCGTGATAACACTCTGTATTATCAGTTAAGCAGCCCTTTCGGACTAGCTAAACTGAATTTCACCACCATGAAATATGAGACGAGGGTGGTGTCCAAGGCCTCCTCCAGGTATTCATACAGCAGCTCCTCCAATCAGAACTTTGACTTTGCTGCAGATGAAACAGGCTTGTGGGTGACCTATGCTACTGAAGAGTCCGGGGGTCGGGTGGTCATAGCTAGAATAAACGAGGCCTCCTTTGGGATTGAGGAGGAATGGCTGACCAGTGTTTATAAGCCAGGTGTTACTAATGCCTTCATGATCTGTGGTGTTTTTTACGCAGTCAGAACAGTGGACACCCTAACTGAAGAGATATTTTATAAGTACGACACTAAAACTAAACAGGAGAGCTACATTAGCATTACCTTTGAGAGGTTTCGAAACAGGTACACAAACCTGGATTATAATCCCACTGACCAGAAGCTCTACATGTACAACGATGGTTACTATGTGAGCTACCATCTCTGGTTTAACAACACAGTTGAAGCCACAATGGCGCCACCCATGTTACTGGCGACTTAAATAATTTTCTCTCCTTCATGGAGAAATCTGATATGAATGATTAATGATTTTCTTTTTCTCTGTTTTTTCTTGTACCACCCCCTTTCTTCACTGCTAATAAATGATTTGAAGCATCCAAAAGGTGTTGTGTTGTTTGGTTATTCAACTGTTCATTATTGGTTTTCTGGTATCTAGAAGTAAGACCAATAATTTATAAAATTAACTCAAAATCGAATGAAACCATATAAATGTTTGGTCATTGAAACTTTATCAACAACACTTATGCAACAGTTTAAGGTGTATGTTAAGGCCTGTTGTGAAGGCAAAATAAATTTGTATCACAAATGCACCAATGCATATATATAGAAACAGTCAAAGCATAAAACTTAATATTACTTTCAAGCCAATTGAACCTTCGAGTGTCCTTTGATTTTGTTCTTGCCCTGGGTGCCTTTGGCAAACAAAAATGCTCTTTTGAAATTTATATCAAATGAATATTATTCTAATATTACCATTTTCTTTCCAAATTTTCTTCAGGAAAGCTATTAAATTCACTACCCACCTTGCATCACAGATATTTTCTAAAATCCATTAATGTTTCTCCCACTAAGTAAGATTTTTTTGCATCATGTCTTTAAGATTTTTTTAAAGCGATATAATCTGTTTGGCAGTATCAAAGATCAGTAGCAACATCAATTTGGACTTTTTATTGTGTATAGTCATCAAATATTTTATTTTTTCACACTGTATGTGAAAATTAGTAGTTTTACATTTAATCAAAAATAAATCTTTACCCAAAAGAAAAGATTAATAAAAGACTACATTTTGAAGGGATTTTGATAAATAAATTAACAAATTTATAAATTATAAAAAATTTATAAATATAAATAAATTTGAGCAAATTTGAAAAAAAACTTTTTAATAACAATAGTTAGTGCCTCAACAAAATGCCAAAGGTCAGTCGTTTCTTTGTCATTAGTACATTTTAGTAGCGTGTATGCAACATTGATTGACAGCCCTAAGACCCTTTTCCTGGCTCTGATTGGTTGCTTTTGGTCGGGACAAATTGGGAGGGGTGCATTTCTTCAGATGGCTATAGAAGCTCAGGGAGGAAGTGGAGGAGCCTGATCTTTTCACAGATTATGTCTTATATTGTACAGTTATGACATGGTGGCAGTTTTAACAAATATTTAAAAACCCAATTTTTTTTGTAAAAGTTGCATACAGCTTTAAAGAAAAAAAAGAAGTCAAATTTACCAATAATACCAAACTATACCAGCTAAGATGACATAATAAATAATTAAAGCATCTGATGGAATCATTTCTGATTAAACCGAAGTTACAGGATCACGATTTTGCACATCATCAGCCACTGAGTACAGAAACAGATTTGATGTTTGTGAAATGTGTTATTAAAATAAACTGGAATGATTTATTGATTTGCTTGGGAACAAAAACACGTCAAAGTTTATTATGTTTAAAATGGCATTAATTTTGGATTCATTTTTGTAATAAAATCTGGCTTTGCACAAATAAAGTTATGCAGAACTTTAAAGCTATACAGTGAACAAACTGTTTTATTTTTCTTTCTCTGAGTTACATTTTGGAAATTGCTAATTGAGCCATACATTTAAAAAAAAGTTAAACTCTGACAATCCTCCAGGCTGAAACTTTCTGAGGTGATGCTTCAATAAACAGGCCATAAAAAGTTTTAGCTGTCATGACCGATGACCAATTTGGTCTCCATGTTCAGTTCTAACCTTGCGCTGGCAAATAGCCACCTGACTCAGGAAGCAAACAGGAACACTAACACAATCTACGTCTAGAAATTAACTAATGCTGTCTAAACACATCTTTGCTCCACCAAATGCAAATAAAAATACTCAGTCCACAGAAGGAGTCATAAAAAGTTCTTTATTAAGTTCACCACATGTGGGAGTTTTCTCATCCGCATGTGGTGATTTTCTCATCCACATCCTATTTGGGCCTTAATCTCTGGATTCCCAAGACTTTACTTCATCATGTGTAAACAAAGATGATCACAGGCCGCTTGTAAATGAGCATCTGCTTGAATGATGAGTCCGGTAATAACCATGTGAAGAGAGAAGGTGTTCACGATGATCAGTCTTGATCAGTCTTTAAAAACTCCAACAAAGTCTGAAGAGGCATTTGAGAGGTGAGGTGGGTCATGATGCTGTCGGTTCTGGTCCTGTTCCCGTTCCTGTTCCTCAGCGCCTTTAGTCCTGCTTTGGCCTGGATAGTAAGTAGTCTTCATTTCTATGATGTCTATGTGGCATAATTTGTGGTTATTCTAAGAAATGTAAATTTCAAATTCATTTTTAGCCAGTGCAAGACTGGGAGTCTGGAAATGTGACGACTTCTGTGGATTCGTCTGGCCAGTGCGTCTGCCATGTTTTCCTCCCTGACACCACGTTCCCCGCAGACCGCGTTGAGCACATGCAGCAAGTCAGCAAAGATCTGATCCTGGAGGTGGAAATACAGAAGAATAAGGTGTGGTTAGGGAATAGCATGAAGAATAAAAACTAGAAACATGCAATATGACTAAGTCATATTATAGCTGCTCTTGTCTTTTACAGATGGTGAAGTATTTGGGCAAACTGGCGATCTATCTTGAAGAACTGAAGCAACTGGAGGCAAGATTGACCATCCTGGAAAGCAGTCCTGATGATTACATCAAGCTGGACTTTGAGATGCTCAGGATTGAACTCAGAGAGTTTGAGGCGCTGGTGTCTCAGCTCAAAGACTCCCTCAACTCTTCTTCACCCCTGTTCAACAGTCTGTACATTGAGGTAAAACACAAACTGGACACATCTTCTTAGATTTTTACGATACATAGATATTACGTCCTTTAACATCTTACAAATAAATCTACATAAGGATTGGATGTTGGATTACAACCAGCAACCTTTGTATTGAAATACGCCTCAAGACCTGACACACTTTGGTAGAGTTCCTTCCCACATGTAATTGTCGTTTTATGCTTGTTCTGTCTCTAGATCCACAACATGACGCTCCTTGTGAACCAGCTGGAGACTTATGACAAGAGCAACCTGGAGGTGATCCGACATCAGTTTGCCAAGCTACAGATGAAACTAGAGGAGTGTCAGAAGGACCATGATATAATCAAACCAGATATCGGTAAGAGTTCTGCCTAACATGATCAATAACAATTTGCACTTCAGCAGCTCAAAATGCATATTTGTAAATAATATCATTATTGATTCAGAAAACGTCCATCATATTGCTGTTATTATATCAAGAAATATTTTAACCTCTCCTTTCCATCAGCTTGCAGGTCATGAAAAGTTTCAGTTCCTTAGAAAATTATAACATTATCTAAAGTATGATCAAATTAAAAACTATTTTTAACGCAGTGTCCAGCAGGAAAGAACGAGATAAAGGTCATTCTGAGGAGGCTGGCAGTTCTCAAAGTGTCAATTCAAAGTTTATTATGTTGAGTGGAAGGAAAAACTGTGTGTAAAAAAGTTTACAAACGGCAGGAACAATTACTGGTTGCTTTCATAGCAACCTGGATAATCTTTAGGCCTCATCATTGTCCCTTCCATGTCATGGCGCACAAAGCAGGATTTCATTTAAGAGACATTCTTAAATGAAAGAGTTTCTCTTGCGTTTTCCTACATTTTTCAGTAGAGCAATTCTGTTAAAAACCCCATTCATAGTGGTGCTACTTAAAATTTTAATATTCTTAGATTTTTTTTCTTTTACTGTAACAGTAATGATCAAATAAAACACTAATTGAATTTCTGAAATAAACTTTTTTTGAATATTTTAATTTACTGAGATGGAGCAGCATTGCCAACATCCTTTGTTTGTTTTTTTTGTTTTTTCAGGAAACTGCAATCACACGGGAATCTTAAGCTTCAGCAATCCATTGGTGGTGCAGTTCAATGGTCATCTCAGTTCAAGTTATGTGTACGGTGGCTGGGGGAAAGACTCCAAGCCCATCCGAGGTTATGAGAACTTGCACTTCTACGGCGCGTACTCCAGTCCTGGAAGTGTCCCTGACTTTTACTTTTACACCAACTATGAAAATCTGCTCCTGAGGAAGAACTTCAAACGCATTATCCTTCCGTCAGAATGGGTGGGTGTTGGCAACAATTACATAGTGCACAGTAATTCCATTTATTACCAGCACAACTCCCCATTCAGCATGACCAAATTTAACCTGACCTCTTCCAAGTATGACTACAGAGTGATTTCTGACGCAAGCGCAAGTTTCTCTTATTCTTACTCGGGCAGTCAGAACCTGGACTTTGCAGCCGATGAAACAGGCTTGTGGGTAATATATGCTTCAGATGAGAACAAGGGGAAAATTGTCATTGCTAAAATTGATGAAAAGTCTTTTGGCATTGAGAATACATGGCATACTGGTGTGTACAAACAGTCGGCTGGTAATGCTTTCATGGTCTGCGGAGTGATGTATGTCACCAGGACGGTGGATATCAACACTGAGGAGATCTTCTACGCTTACGACACCAAGACCAAGCAGGAGAGAAATCTCAGCATCCAATTCAAGAAGTTTCAGGAGTCATACAGCAACCTGGACTACAACCCCTCTGATCAGAAGCTCTACATGTACAACAATGGCTATTATGTGTCGTACAATGTGAAATTCAACAAAGACTGATTCAACATGGGTTCGATCCTCGTATTGTGATTGATACAAGTGATCTGCAGCCACTTTTAGTCCGTAGATCTCTATAAAACCTTTATAGATTTTCCCCTGCCATTTCCTGAATAAATCAAACTGAAGCATCCACATTTTGTCAGTTGTGTTCTGTATGTTATATACGGGAAAGGTGACCCATTTAGGCTTTTTTACAACTGCACAAATCCACAATTAGTCAATTGTTTTCTTTAGATTTAACTAAAATTAAACCAAAATTAGAAAATTTATTTGCACTCAGCTAAAGAAAATGTATTTTTTTAAGGGAAAAAAAAAACAAAATCAGTAACTGCATTTTTATTAGATGTTTCAAATGAAAGATTAAAGACCATTACTTCAAATCTATTGGTTAATAAATCTAATAAGAATGTATTAAATGTGCATATGACCCAAAAAAGGTTTTTTGAATGGAAAGTACAATCTCATCTATGATACACTGATGAAAAGTAAATATAAGAGGACTGAAATTTATCATCATTTACACATTAAAAACACAAATCAAGATGAAATTCTTGTGTTTCTCGCTTCCCTTCACATTAAACTACTAGAGAAAGACTTTTTTTTAATGTCCAAAATGTGGTTGGTGAGATGAAACAGGTTAATATGACAGAGATCTGGGGTTATGTTTTATGCCACAGATAATATTGTAACTATTTAAAACCAAAATGGATGACACATGATAATGGAATCAGAGGTGTCCCATGAAACAGTCTCCATTGAATGTGAAGAACACATTGAGAAATATCTCTCTTGCTGACAATCTGCTGTGGTTGTTGTTTCTCAAGTAAATTCAAACACGATAAATGTCTGTTTTTATTCTAATTAAAGGGAAAAGTCTTCATATTACACAAAAACAGTCACTGAAGGATTCATTTGAGATTGAACATCCTTGTATTTTTGTGGCTAAGGTTGCAGGATCAGATTTCAGAGTCATGCTGCTGCGCCTAACCCCCCTTCTGTAAACCTGCCCTCCCCTAGGATGCATGCATTGGTTGGGGGTGACTCCTCTTTGTGCTGTTAGTTGGAGCCTGACTCCCTCTGGTACTGAGCACCGATGCTTATATTTAAGTAGGATGGGGGTGGGGGGGAGTAAATCCCAAAGTCCACAGCAGAGAAAAGCCAAACATGGTAACTATTATTTCAAGTTAGCGGTGGGATTATAGGGTGAACACTGAACTCCATTGTTACAATAAATCAGAGCTGAAATAGCCTCTTCGGTCTACACACTCAAAGCAGCGCTGTCTCTTTAAATCTTTCACCGTCTATGATGAGGAGTGGGGAGAAGCCAGTGCCTTGTGTGAAATGGTACCCTTAAATGACATCATGCTCAGCCAATCAGCAGCCTCGGCTGAGCTCCCTCCTCCTCTCCTGCTCAGCAGGATGACTATGTTCCTACTGCTGATGATCCGGGTCGCTTCTGGTGCTGATGCTGCTGTTGGGTCTCAGAGTCCAGGCCATGCTTACATTACAGTAGGTACAGTCTGTCTTATATCTGCATGCACACTTGTCTTCTGTTGTTTTAGTGTAATTATGGATGAGGATACATTGCTAGCCCACTGGCTGTGAAGGTCCATGTTGAAGGGATGATGGATACAGATGGAGGACACTTAAGATGGCTTTTTGTGTTTCCTTATGTCGCTGAAAATGTTCTGCTCTGATGACAGAGACTGAATGTCTGCATGTGAGATGCCAGGGGGCTCAGTTGTGGTTAAAACATTGTGAGAAAACTGACATTATTTCGTACAATGCTCTTTTAGCTATAGCCCACAATGCCACGCAGAGTGCCTTGCAAAAGCATTTCTGGCACTTTGTCACATTGTGTTACACCTACAATGTTTAATATATTTTATTGAGATTTTAAGGTGACTGACTAAAACCTCGTTGTGGATATTTGTGAAGTGGATGCCTTTCGTGTTTTGCAAATGAAAATGTGGGGTGTAAATTTGTTCAGGCCCTCTTAGTAAATACTTTGCAGAATCAAGATTTACAAAAGTTTCAGCTCCAAGTCTTTTGGTGTACGTTTCTATTAGTTTTCAACATTCAGATACTAAATTCTTTAGTCATTTAGTTACAAAATAGCTCATGTTTGAAAAGGCTGGATGGAGAGCTTCTGTAAACATATATTTTCTTGCCACATGCTCTCGATTTCATTCAGGTCTGGACTTTGACTAGGCTGCTGGGTTTAGATTTAATTTGTTTAGACCTAAACCAATCTATCTGTGGTCATACGTTTCCTGCTGGGAGATGAACCTTCTATAATACCCTCAAAAATACCCTGAGATTTGTCATTGTAGCATGAAAAATATATGAAAATTTAAACATATGATTATTTTTGGAAAGGCAGTGTATGAAAGACACCTCATGCATGATCTATTTCAAATGACTTGTGTGTTACTGACTAGAAATGTACATGGCTATGATGTAGCTCTCATAGACCTGTATTTGTTGCACAGTCAGATTGATGTGTAAGACACGTGCATCAATAATTTCACCATGCAGATCTTACCCTAATCCATCTGTCATGTGTCATTTCTCTCTGCCTTTAACATATGCTCTTCTTTTTCTTTCTCTTCGTCCAAAATAGAAGACACATGCCTATTTTCACTTCCTGTTCTGCTTGAAACGTTAACCGTTTGTTTCCACTGGCTCAGATGATCATGCCTTGCAACACAGACCCGAGCCCTGATGTCTCTGGGGGCCGAAACGCACAGAACACGGTGACAACAGGCAGAGATGTTTCCTACTGCTGATAAGAAGACGCAGGAGCAAAGGTGACGGCCAGTTTATGGTGACTGAATAACCTGTAAAAGCAGAACTCCTCTGTTATATTTCACTTACAGCTGCCGCTACACTGTCATTTTCAGTTTGGGTTTTAATTAGACAGGTTGTTCATGTCTTAATGTGTCCGCACAAATGTCCAACTACCTGCGCCGTGAACAGGCCCATCTGGACCTTGAGAGACCCAGAAGAATCTCAGAGATGGCGAAGAGAGATTACCTGGTGGAAGCTGCCAAGCAGATCCGAATGGCTTTGGACAGCGAGGTCAATGAAGACTATGAGGCGGCCTTCAGTTACTATAAGAACGGAGTGGACTTACTGCTGAATGGAGTTCAGTGTGAGTAGAAGGCGTGAATCATTCAGCCGTGGATGGGAATAAACTGGTTTTCACAAGGCCGGCATGTGACAGTGACATAAAAAAAGAGCAGGAAGTCAGAAGGCAAATGCTAAGCACAGATTCATTTGATGGTTAAGCTTTGTTCCCCCACATAGTAAGATAGTAAGACTTTTTTTATTATTGGTAACACAACATTGTGTTTCTTCAATAGTGGACCCAAACAAAGATAGGAGGGAGGCTGTGAAGAGGAAGACAACTCAGTATCTGAAGCGAGCTGAAGAAATCTTTATAACCCATCTGCAGGATAACCTAGGAAAAGGAGGCACTCATTTAGGGGTAAGTTAACCAACTTGAGTTGCTTATTAACAAATAACTTGATGATGAGCTGCAGACACTCAGAGGTACTGCAAAGCACTGCAGTACCTCTGCGTCTCATATTTCTTTAAAGTATATTGAAAACTTGCCTTCATCACATTTAATTAAAGAATCTAAAACCCTTTACCTCAATAGATTAAGCTAAAGGGAGCTGCAGATACCCATAGACATATTTTGATGTTTGCAATATCTTCACAGAAAATACACAGAGTAAATTAAAATTAGGAAAGGCAAAAATATTTGTATGGCCTCATTCACTTACAGGGTAATTCAAAGCGTGAAGCTACTTCAATCACATGATTTTTGCATTTAAAAAAGCATTTTCATTGTCCAATCAAGGCATTGCTGTCTTATCTGTGGGTTTGATTCTCAGGGCTACAGCAGTCTGAGATTTCGCCCGATCCGACACCTGAGTTCTCCTGTAGAGGATCTGGAAATGTGTAAAGTGGTGGGAATCAGTGATAAGGTAAGTGTCTTTCTCTCACTGTTAACCATTACAACAAATTAGTTTCCTTAAGTACTGCAGTGTAGCTGTAAAGCTTTGATTGACACCCCAGATGGAGATGTGCACAATAAAAAAAATATTTGAGTACATTTTTGGGGAAAACAAGTCTAACATTAAATGATTATTTGTTTATGAAATTATTGGCTCCCTATGACTGGCACTCCTGCTAATTAACAACATTCCTTTCCCCAACGGACAGAAGAAGCTTATTTCTGCATCTAGTGAACCTTGTCTTTTGATTTAACTGTGTGTTTTGGATACCAATCTGCTAAAATACTTCCTTTTGAGTGTTCTGGTAAAGGCCACCAGATTTCTTTTGTTTAGAACTGTTTGGTACTTTAGAGAATCCTTGAAGCCATTTTGTGCAACAAGGCAACCAGAGCCTTTGGAATAGTAATAGGCCCACAGCGTCAAAGATACTCCAGCATACTTAACAGTGACGATGAAGGACCGTCCTTTGTTTCACATCAGACCCATATAGAGTGGTTGTACCTGAAAAGCCCAAATCTGCTCTCATCTCACCATATAAAAAACAAACCTTTACCGTTAAAGGATAAAGGTTTGAGGATTTAATAAAAAAAAATATGCCCAACTTGAATTGAACGTTTTGTTGTTTTTCTCATTTTAAGAGTGACAGAGTAAGAACGGTCACTGTATTGGTACTCAAAGTGCCAATAGATGAAGCACCAATAATTCTGGAACAGTTATTTAATAGGGAAATGAAAGGTCACGTCCTTTCCAAAGGGCCAAAAACTCTGAAGGGGAGCTGTAGCTCGACATAATGAAGTTTTAAATTATCCACTGCACTTAACCGTGACTAAAGAAAAAAAAATATTGCAACAATCTACCTGTTTTTCTGTGTAAGCTTGAGAATGTTGCATTTTTCATTCCAAAGGTCCTGATTGTGCAAAGCATGGTCAACAAAGAGACGTTTGTTGTAAAGGTAAGGATGCTCTACTGAATTAAAAGCCGATAAATGATCACATCCACTTGAATACGCAACATAAAACCTACAGATTCATTTGCTAGCATCTTTCCTCTGATTATTGGACATGATAAGAGGCTTTCACCTGGCAGCAGGACTGTTCCTGTAATCAAAGCAGTCAATGGAAACTGTCTCCATCCTTTCTCCATCATCGTTCCTCAGCATCAATCTGCTAGAGAGCTCTCATGATTTTAGACGGTGCAAGTGCATCTTAAATTTCACTCAAAGTAACAGTTACAGTGCCCTACAAAAGTATTACCGTAATACCTTTGTCATTTTCCTTCTTTTCATACAACCAAAACCTTCTGAGAATTTCATTGATGTTTCATGTGACAGACCAACACAAAGGTGTGCATAATTGTGAGGTAGAAGGAAAGTAAGACATAGTTTCAACGTTTTTCTTTTTCTTTTTTTACAATTATTGATCTGGAAAGCATGACCTAACATTTGTATTGAACATTTTACGCTTCTTCCTTCTTCTTTCTTCCTCTTTAGCACAACCGATTGCCTTCAGAAATCACTTAAATATTAAAAAGACTTTGCCTATGTATAATTTAAACTCAGTAGAACTACAGCTGTTCTGTGAAGACTTCAGAGGTAAAGTCAGAAACAAATTCCAATGTGAAATCTGTGGGAAAAGTTGAAAATTGATGTTCATTTTTAAACTTTTTGTTTTTGTCATCCACTATTCCAATAAAACCCATTGAAATCTGTGGTTGTAATGTAACGCAATGTGAAAAAGCTCATGTAGTTTTAATACCTTGACAAGACGCTGCTATCAGTCACTTCCAAAGGGATGAGCCAGAACGTATCTCAGATTAATTGTCTAAATAAATCATTACATGTGTGAACTTTCACAGAGCCTAGTCAAATCGAGCTGGGAGAGCAGAGACCAAACAACCATTATTCCTCAAGGTGTGCCCTACATGGTGAAGCTGCTACGGTATTATGTCAGTGAGGATGCTGTGTACCTGCATCTGGAGCATGTCAAGGGTAAAGTGGCTACGTCTGGCCCTGTATTTCTTAGAAACATCAAAATCATTGAAGAAACATCAAAATCATAAAGGAAAACTTTCTGTCTCTTCCTAGGTGGGAGGCTTTTCTCCAAGTTGCACAAACTTAGAAGTGAGAAAGCCAGGGAACACCCGGACCCGTGCTTCACCTCTGGGCAGCACAACTTCAAGCTGAAGACAAGCCACACCTCACCTGAAATCAGCAGAGACTACCAGCACAACGGCAGGAGCACAGCAGCAGCGATTCCTCGCAAACTGACCGACGAGAGTCCGGACACAGACTTCCCAAACTCATGGGACGAGACTCAGCAGCGGCTGGAAAGCTGCGGGACTCACTCCTACATAGAGGAGACCGGTTGTCTCCAGAACACACGATCGGCCGCGTCCTTTTACACCAAGCTGGATCAGCAGACGCTGCTCTCCGGCCTCACGAGGTCACAGGTCAACACCCACATCCATCCACCAGCCCCTAGTTTGTGTTTGCATTCCAACGAAGCTCAGGAAAAGCCGGCCCTTCCTCTCTCTTGTGCCCGTGTCAGCCAAGCTCTCGATGTCATGTCAGATCTCCATAAAAAGAAGGCCGGGATGGGACTCGTAGAGTGCAGTAGGGACTTTGAGGCAGCCTGGAAAGCTGCAGACCCAACACACAGCTATAACAAAACCAACCTCTATGCAGTGACTGGCAATAATTTGCAAAGAGCAACACCTCAGACAAATCAGATCTCGTTTAAAAGAACAGAACCTCCTAAAAGTCAAAAAGACGCTTTGAGTTCCTCTCCTGCCATTCTGCATCTCCCTCTCCATTGCCAAACCCAAATCCGTGGCAGGGCATCATGGGAAACGAATGGCTCTCATCAGGGATCTTTTGTTGCCGGAGGTTCTGAAGAGATAAATGCTGAGTCAAAGCAAGAAAGCAGTCCCGTTGTGGAAGAAAGAAATGGAATGATAGTCATCAGGAGTACGGACAGAGCAGTATTTTCTGACCATGCGGACACAACCATCATCTCAGAAAGTTCTCGTGATTTTCCTGCTTCTCTCTTCCACGGAAACGTTAATACACAGGTGAAGTCATCAGGAGTATGTCAAAAAAGAGAAAATTGTCCCACAGGTGAAAAACAGGGTATAGAAGTGGCGTGTGAGGTACTGAGTCCTGGAGCGAAGAACCTAAAAGCAGAATCATATGTAAGCTGGTTCTCTCCCGACCCGCTGGGAGCCACATCCCACAGCGACAAAAAGAACATGGAGGGACCAGAGAGGCACGAAGAAGACCAGATCATCGAGGTGGACGGCTGGTGTCACCTGCCACGCTTTCCTGCCACGACCTCCAGGCCTGCAGAGAAGGCCTTGCAGAGCTACTGGGGGCTTCCAGAAGGGGAGGTGCGTGTGTGGGGGGCGCAGATTCTGTTGGCCCTGGAGAGTCTGCACGAGCAAGGCGTCTTGTGTCGGGATCTCAACCCGAGGAACATTTTGCTCACCAGCAACGGTAAGACCAACAAGTCTTCACACCCCTGTCAAATGACCAGGTTTAAGTGATGTAAAAAAATGACTAGACCCAGATAAATTATTTCAGAACTTTCCCTAACTTTAATGTGACCTTTGACATGTGCAACACAGTTGAACAGCAAACTGTGTGCATACTTGAACTAATATTTTTGGTGGAGCCCGTGTTTTTTTTTTTTATTTGCCCGCTCGTTTTACAAAAACACTTTAAACTCACACCAGTCTTGAATATCTTGCCACAGATATTAAATCAGAAACTGGTTTGATCTCTGGCTGAGAGATTGGAAAAATTTTAATCTCCAGTTCATGGGTTTTCAATTAAATTCTCCCTAGGGAAACGTTTCTGAGAAGTAATCACCTGAGTCTCACTGTTTACATCCCAATAACGTGACGCTATAACAGGGGTGCATTAACTTGAATGTCCGCTTCAAGTCTGCACAAAATGAAGTGTGAAGTTTAACCAAGTGACATGTTTTCACAGGAAAGGTGTGTCTGACGTTTTTCAGCCAGTGGAGTGAGGTTCAGTCAGAGATTAGCTCCAAAGCCATGGAGCAGATGTACTGTGCTCCAGGTAAACACACACATCACCTCAACCTCCAGTCTTACCTGCCATCTAGTGGCCACAAGCCGGTGGTACGGGAGATTTCTGAAGGAACGTTAAACGTGAACATCAATGTGCGTTCCCAGAAATCGGAGGAGTGGCGAGGATTACTGAGGCTTGTGACTGGTGGAGTCTCGGGGCTTTGCTCTTTGAACTTCTAACAGGAATGGTGAGATGAACGCAATAAAAGTAGTGAAACTGGTTTCCGTAGCTAAAGATCTTTCCTGCTCCTCCAGCCCCTTTGGCAGCTCCATCCAGCAGGAATCCATTCCCACACCCAGCTGCTTATCCCAGACCACCTAAGTGCTGCGGCTGCATCCCTGCTCACTGAGGTCAGAGTTCACGAAAGTATTCACACCCCTCCACAAACATTGATCTATTTTATTCGAGCTATTACACAGAGATGTAGATTCCATGCTTTGAACATTTAGGGGGACTTAAAATATTTGATCATTGTTTTCAGTCATTTTAAAGTCTTGCCATAGATTCTTAGTTGGATTTAGATCAGGATTTGACTAGACCAGTCAAACATAAATATGCTGTCATCCAAACCATTTTTAACTCTGACTGCATGTTTGGTGTTGTCTGTCCCAGTTCAAAATGCTGCACCACCTCTAATGCTATCTTCAACCTTTTAAACTACATGAACAGTTTTGTAAGGTTCTACAAAAAAAAAGTGTGTAACCGACTCTTTTTTTCTCTCTCTATAGCTGCTTCAGTTTGATGCAGGTTATCGTTTGGGTTCTGGAGGTGGAGGAGTAAGCGACATCAAATGCCACCCCTTCTTCAGCGGAGTCTCCTGGAAAGCTCTATCCTGCTAGCAGACCTCCCATCGTTTGTGCCATACTGAACTTACAAAAAAAAAAAACAACCAACAAAAAAACATCAGCTGGACTGAAACATCCTTACAGGAGCTTCACAAAGAAAAGGTTGAACAAAGGTTGGGAATACCCAGTGCCTTGAAAAAGTATTCATACCTCTTGAGTTTTGTCACATTACAAGCATTTTACTGAAATTTTATGTGGGAGACACAAAGTAGCACAGTTTCCAAAACAATTATAAGATTTTAATCTTTGAATATGAAGTGCACTGATAACATTAACGTTTTCAACAAAAACCTAAATCAAGAAGATTGAATTCCCTCATCAACATGTCATTTAGCTCTGCACAGTCTTGGTAGCAAAGTATGCATTTGATTCAGGTGTGTTGGGGAAGGGATTTACTTAAAATATGCCTCGTAGTAATTGTCAAGGACTGGACTTGGCGCCCCTGATCTGAACCACTCCATTGCGGCTCCAGATTTGTTTACTGTTGTCCTGATGAAAGGTGAACATTCACAACAAACAGAAATGTTTTACACCTCTAGAATGATTGTGTGTTTAGCTGCATCAGTCTTTCTATTAACTCTGACCAGTTTCTCAGCCAAGAGAAAGAAAAGCATCACCACAGCATGATGCTGCCACCACCACGAGGGAAAAAAAGTATCTTCTGCCGACTACAACTCTGCCAAGCACTTATCCGTGTTCGTTTTTCTCATGTATATTAATTTTTGGTTGTAATGTGGGAAAATGTGGAAAAATATGCTTTTCCAAGGCACTGTGTTCCTTAAATAAAGGCACAGATTTACTTTTATTCCATGGGAACTCAGATGTGTTTTAATGCAATTTTGATAATTAGGTTTTACATATCTTCATAATCGCCATGCATGTGAATAAAATCCCTTTTAAATCAAAATTGTGGATGGATTTGAATCATTTTTGACAGGAAAATAACTTATTGTAACAATGAAAGAAGCCATCGCATAATAAAGCAATCAATGTCGTTTTCCTTTGTTGTTTCAAGAGAACTAGATAAAAATCGAACTGGAATTTAAATGCCAATATGATTATTTTTGTGGTTGGAAAAATTTTTCTCAGTTGCTGGAGAGAAAGCAGCCAAAACATTTGATTCTAGTTTTACAAACATCAATTTTTCAGTTTTCTTTTTTTTTTCCAAATAGTTGTCAATCACCATTTTCCAACATAGAATCCGCTTAAGTATCAATGTTTCTTTTAGGAAGTGATTTGTTAAACTGAGAGATTGCAGATTTGAATTAGCTTTAAGCTGCAATCATGGCACATTAAATGATAACATTCATGTTTTGAGCTGCACATTGTCCTTTCTGTAATAACTATAATCAGCATAATGGGACATACCTGGAAACGCTTTCAAAACCTACAATCCGTCAGAGCTTGTCAAACGAGTTAAAGTCTGAGCAATATTGGAGGAATTGACACCATTTTAAAGCATAATACCTAATTTGATTTTTTTTTCCCCTTATATTTGTAGTTCGTGTCCACAGATTAAACATTCAACAATTATCCACAAAAATCATCCAGCAGAAAACCAGCAGTAGGGTAATGAAGTTTTTATTGTTTAAAACTTTCCTTTTCTCTTAAATAGTCTATGTCACACAGCAAAAAGAGAATTTCATGAACTAGATGGCATAAAACCGCTGAGGATTCCTTCACTTTGGAGATTTTTTAAAACATAGTGTTCCTTGTTTTCTAGCCCAATATGTGCTCATTGTTCATCTCTCAACCACAATAACAAAATTCTATGCAGTTGCATCTTTACTTGCCTGTCATCTCACAACAACTGGATTTTATTAAATTCTGTGTAGAAAATGACATTTGGCGAACAAGTTATAGAATATTTATTTTTTGTTTCTTTGATCAAGAGACCAGCACCTGAAACCACAGAGCCCAGTGACAAACCGTGCAGCCCAGCTGGTCTTACAAATGTCCATTCACAATTGAACTTTTCAAAACAAACCTTTTCCCCCCCTAGTTAACCAAGACAACAATACATTAACTGCAGTTATGGTAAAGTTTTGTTATTTTTTACGTGTGTACAGCCGCTGTTGGCGTGGGGTTGGTTTAATGGGCCCAGAGTTGACAGAGGCTCACATGTCGAGGAGGAGAACCCTGGGGTCCTCCACCACTGACTTGATCTTACGCAGGAAAGTGACGGCCTCTCTTCCATCGATGAGGCGATGATCGTACGTCAAAGCGACATACATCATGGGACGGATCTCCACCTGCGCAAAAGAAAACACACATTTTGGAGTCTTTTATTCAGTTCTGTCAATAAAAATTGGAGAAATTTTTGTTTTAAATTGGTGCCACTGGAATTAGATGCACCAAACAAAGACTTTGTGGCCGATTTCTAGTTACTGATTTAAATTTTTTTAAATTTGATAAAACAGATTTCTGTCTGATTTCCATTTACAATCAGACAGATTCAGATTCCACCTCAGGAACCATGAATACTAAATTTGTTTTTGAAGATTTGGTGAAATCAAATCTGTCTTACTTCGTCCCATTTTAATCATATCTAACTACGTAGATTTCAGCTAAATCGATCAAACTCAAACCACTCAAAATCAAAAATAACAATTGCAGTTAAAATTCATTTTTAAGTTGCATGAAGATGTTACAGTCCATCGCCATCATTGTAGAGAAAATGTGAAATAGAAAGATTATTTCTTTGGAGATAAATTTACATCTGAACTGAGGGGAGTCTGAAAACACTTTCGGTGCTCAGTCTTTATAAATGAAAAGGCTTCATTTTCATTTATTCCTGACTTAAAAGTTCAAATCTTTAGCAACATTTAGGTGTGATATAATTAATTTTATAGATGGAAATAAGTATTAATTCAAAGGGGAGGAAGGAGGAGCTACATGTTACACAGCTCTGCAGTTCATAAGGACTTAATTAGTCTAAAGCAAGGGAATTGTGACTGCACACTTCACAATGCAACTTCAGCAACTAACGATTTGTATTTAGAATCATATCAGCTTTAAGCATGATGAGCAGGTTTACAATTACTAACTGAAACTTGTTAACTAAAAATATACATCAAAAATGCATCATTATCATAGTACTGCAGCATGCAGTATGTGCATTATGAACAATTGCCTGGACTGCAATAAATTAAGGCTGTGTCTGTAAGGAGTTTTATATTTCTCCCAATAGGCGTAGCTAATAGTAGCAGTAGCGTTGTCATGAACGCCAAGCAGAAAGAAATTAACGCCGTTTACTTATTTATCATAAGTCCGAAAACCTGGCCTGGACTGTTATATTATTGTGGATGAGTGAGCTATAACCATCTTATAATTTCGGTTGTAATAGTAAAACACTTTGGTCAACTGATGCCTTTAAATGTGCTATGTAATTAAATTTGACACTGACTTATATGGTTATCACAACTTTCACCCATGTTATCGCACAATATGGTGCAGCCCTACTGGAAACAGCCCCTGTGAGCTAAACCTCAGCTCTGACATCACCAAAAGCCTCAACATTTCTCTATCCCAGTGGTCCTTAGTTATTCTGTTATGCACCTAAATGCCACAACAAATTTCATAAAATGAGCTGCAGCAACTTAAGTTTTAAGTTGTTGCTTATTTTATTATTTGAAGTCTTGCAAATTGGGTTAAACTGAATGTGAAAATTGTTGTAACATTTATTCAAATCTGCCCAGTCTGTGATTATTAGAGAAAGTGGGACACAAAATTGGTTACCTTATTCTATTTCAAAGAGACAGCCTGTTTACTTTGAGCACTGCTGCCACCTAGTGACAGGAAGCTTGTTTATGAATAAAAAGAACTACTGGACAAAAAAAAAAAAGTCTTGTTCCTATTTGAGAAATACAGCCTCAGTAAAACACGATCAACAGAATCAGATAAAACGAAGAAACTTTGCTGTGATATAGTCAGCTTCTGTCATTTGCTGAAGCTCAGATTTAGTTTTTAAA
This sequence comes from Micropoecilia bifurca, assembly GCA_903067075.1. Classification (NCBI taxonomy): domain Eukaryota; kingdom Metazoa; phylum Chordata; class Actinopteri; order Cyprinodontiformes; family Poeciliidae; genus Micropoecilia; species Micropoecilia bifurca. The sequence goes on from CAEGAF010138117.1 coordinate 22,084, forward strand.
ATTAGTTACTTAATGAAAACCTAAGAAGCCTCTGCATACAATACAATTTAAACCTTAGTTTTACTGAAAATGGCCAGCTAACTCTTTGTCTCAGCAATGACTTCCACGCCAGGTTGAAGGGCTGTTTGCATGACTTCGTGTGGTGTGGCACATTTCTAGCCGTCGATCAAGTGTGAAATCAGCCAACTTTGTGGTGCATCTTTAACAGGAATTTAAATACCAACCTTGCCACCTACTGCAACAGGCCTATCAAAGATGCCATGCATGCCCAGAATAGCAGACTGAGGTGGGTTGATTATAGGTGTGCCGAACATGGACCCAAACACACCACCGTTGCTGATGGTGAAGGTGCCTCCATCCATGTCTTCAACAGCTAGTTCGTTTTTACGCGCCTGTGAATGTAGGATTTAAAAAAAAAAAATAAATAAATTAAATGAAACATCAAAAGTGAGTCAGAAAACTGCTTAATAATGAAGTGATACAAAATCGTACCTTTTCTCCCAACAAATTGATTGCTTTCTCAATATCAGCAAAGTTCATTTCCTCCACGTTTCGTATTACAGGAACCACCAATCCCTGACAAAAAATATATTTAGTACACCTTTTACTGCTGAAGCAGGTATTTTAATACAATAAGCTCCACTTCTCTTACCTTTGGTGTTGCTACTGCAACACTGATGTCAACATAGTCCCTGTATACGATCTCTTTGGTTGTGTCATCAATCACTGGAAACACAAATAACATGAATGTTACAGAAATCTCCTGCCCAGGATAAATTACAAGTTCCATCAAGGTAAAGCTATTTTCTTGTAAACCACTCGCTCTCACATGCAAGTCAAAAGTTGTGGGTAATCAACGCCGCAGACCATTATAGATCTTTAAAAGGCAGCAACACGTCCTACCCTAGTTTCACTGTGGTCTATCTAAATAGGTCAGGGTTGTCTAGGGGAAGAAAATAAGTTAGGAGTTGGTTTTGAGGTCGGGCAATGAAACTTAAATCTTTTTCTTCACCACACACACACACTTGGCCTGCCTTGAAACCAAACGTGCAAAGACAGAGTGAAACATCCACCACAACGTCAAGGTTTCCTAGTCTTGAAAGGTTTAATTCTGTACCTGCGTTGACAGCAGGTTGGTCAACTAGAGCGTAGGCGGCAGCCTTCACAAACGCAGACATGAAGCCCAGCTTGATGTTGTGTTTTTTCAGAAAAGCATCTTTGTAAGCCTTCCTCATCTCGCTGATGTTACTGCGGAAATAAAGAGGAAGTCATAGTGAAACACGGTATTAAGACAACAATGGAGCCTGAAAAGGAACAGAGTCTTTGAAAATATGTGAATAAAAGTGGGAATGAAATTGTGAAAAGTATAAATGTTCACGTAAAGATTTTACATTTGAAGATAAAAGTGCATCTGAAAACATAATATTGCATAAAAAAGCTAATTTGTTTAAATAATTCAATTCAAAAAGTGTAATTAGACTACTGTATTAGTTCTTGTGAACAGAAATGTTCCATTCTGGCCAAGTTATGCCTGTATTCAAAATGGAAAGTTAAGTGGAAGGAAAACAATGTGATATTTCCACAGTTTATGATTATTTGTGGAGACCTAAGTCTAGGGGAAGATGAGCAATACTAGACCCAACAATTTAGATGAGCTAAAACCTACAAACCTTCCTTAAGTTGCCTTTCTCCCACCCCTCAATAATGCAGAAGGAAAGAATCGGTGCATAAACTGCAGAGGATATGAACTTACTTCCAACAGGCTGACATTTCTGAATTAAAAGTCCTGATTTTTAATTGGCAATATGTAATATTCTAAATTTCAGATAGCTTAATTTTTTTTATTCTACGTTACCTTTACCCCATAATCAAAAAACAGCAGTAAATGCATGGAATACAGCTGAAACCAGATGTTTACATAAACCTAATAATTTATTTATTTTTTTCAGTTTGAAGTTAAAGACCAAAACTTGCATGGACTCTGTTGTTAAAGAGCAGAGTCAATAATTCAGTTAGAATTACCAACATTATTTCTATTTGTTCAATGCCACAATAATGATGTTTCCGGTTTCTTTCCACATGCCTCATGACAGTTTGCTGCAGTTCTGACTCACGTTTGAAGACTGCTTCGCTCCCACATTCATTTTCAGATCTACCCACAACTTCTCTATAGAACTGAGATCAGGACTCAACAAATTTGATGTCCTTAAGCTATTTGTAAGCAGTTTGGCTATTTACTTTGGGTTATTGTCCGTTTGGACAAATCATTTCTGCCCAAGATATAACTTCCTGGCTGATGTTTTTAGATGTTTCAATATTTCCACATAATGCCATCCATTTTATGAAGTGTGCCAACATCTCCTACAGCAAAACGGACACACAAAATAATGCTGCCACTCCTATGCATCACAGCTGGGCTTACACAAGTCCCCCTTTTTCCATCAAATATAACAATGGTCATTACAACCAAACAGTTTCATATTCATCTCATCAGTGTGATAGTTGGACTTTCCCATCATGTATATAACTGAACAGATGAAAACAGATGAAGTCAAGAATCTGGACATTGCACCTAAGGATGAACCAGACTGGTGGAGCTCCACAGTTAATTTTCTCTGACTTTCCGATCGTGTCAAGCAAGAAAGCAGTGTGTTCCAGGTGTGGCATTAGGAGTGAAATTGCTTTGGAGTCCTCTGGACTAGATGAAGAGCTATACAAGTAGAAACCATTTACCACTTTTGATTTTGATGACAAATCTGACATATTGTCTCATCATTGTGGCATGTAGCCAATAGAATTTATTTAGATAATTCTAACCAACTTAACACAAGTAACTGTGGTCCTATTACAGTTCAGATGATGAGGGAAAAAGCTGTGCGTTTTTATTCAGTTTGTAGAAACTTCTAGTTTCAATTGTATATGACCTTCTTTCTAATAAATCTAAATGAGGTTCACTTATTCAAATTAAATGTTGATGTAAACTTTTCCCTAAATAACAATGGATGTTTAAAGCTCTTAAATAATTTGGCAATATATTTAAGTATTAAGTCTGGACAAAGGTTCTATTTTTTGATAATGGTGCTGAAGAGAGTGAGGTATACAGCTATTGAAGTTGTTCTACTAATTGTTTCTGTATTGCTCATTTTTCTCTTGTATCTCTCTTTTTAATTGTTTGTTTTCCTGTCTCTAACCCTGTTGTAGCTCTAGGGTTTCTCCGCTAACATAATTAGCCCCTCCCAAGACACAGACTCTCCGAGAAAGGAGAGAAGAAGCGATAAAAATCTTCACTTTCTAGAGCCTGTAAATCTTATTGGGCTGTCATAAAAGCCCATATCAGGGCAGGCAGCTCTTCCACTCAGAGCGCAGGTCTCTGCGGGCCTCTGCAGATGCTCCCGCCTCCTGTTCCGACCAGTTCCTTCGGCTCCAGATGAGGCCAGGACTGGGAAGTCTTCCTCCAGACCGTCAATGTCAATCCAATTAGGATACACAGAAAACCCTGAATAGCCGAAAGCCGACACCACACATTTGCGGGGAGAAAGAAATCCTCAAAGTGTCCTCTTCAGCACGGGGGGCAAGTGCAGACACTAAAGCTTCCTTGTAAATTAATAAAACCTGTTTTAACAATTCTTATCTTCGTTTTAGATGAAATTATGACCAAATATTTACATTCCCGTGTTTAAGAGGATATTGGGTTTCAAAAAGCTTTTTTTATTGGGCAGATTCCAATCTATAACCATTTGTGGAAGTGTTGTGCCTTTTAACATGGGTGCATGCAAACAGCACTTAGACAGGAAGTCTGAATAAATACAAATGACCAAAAAGTAGATTTGCACAAAAACCAGGATGTGTGAATGTTTTAAGAATCAAAAGTTGACTTTTTCCAATCAGTACTCGGTAAGCAGCAGAACGCATTTCACATATAATCCAAAATAGCTTTGAGGGTTTAATAATGTAGGTCAACTAATTGAGAATTTCCTACCTCATATCGACCTCATTAAATGTAGTCAACATAGCACAGGTGTTTTGAGCTTCCTTCAGCCTCTGGGCAATTCTTAGTCTCATGCGGTTCATCTTAACCTACAAAAAGAAAAACACCACAGAAAACATTTTTTTTATAGAAAACATCATTAACCTAAAAGATTTCATTTAAAATAAAATTTTCATTTAAAATATCAAAGTGCTCTTTACTCTGCTCTCTGTCCTTGCTGCTTTAGCTCCTCCCTCTGCGTGGGCTGCTGGCGCAGCTGGAGCAGCAGTGGGTTTGATGGCTGAAACTTCAAGAAAAACAATGAAGCAGTCAGCACCTCCAGACGTAGAAGGCAAAGAAAAGACACTGACCAAAATGATGCAAAGCAATTAATTGTGTAAGCTGGAGGACACAAACGCAGATGTTGGGCAAATGAGTTCTCACATGACACGGACCGTCTGTCCGATGACAACTAACCTGGTTTGGTGTCCATAGCATGTGCTGGCACAGGTGGCACGGGGGGCATGGTGGTGGGAATGGGCCCCACGGTGGAGGGAGGAGGTGGGGGAGTTGGAGCAGCAGAAGGTGGTGGAGGGGCCGCGGCAGCTTTGGGAGATTCTGGAGCCTGAGCAGCCCCAGCTGAAGGGGCACAAAGAATAAGAGAAGACAGATGCTATAAGACGGTTCCTGCACGTTTCAAACAACAAAAATATACATAGGAAAAAAAAAAAAAAAAAGTGCATTAAATTTAAGCCGTTGTTTTAAGATCAGTGTTTACATTTATGTCCTACAACAAATGTAATTTAGCACCCAAGTTACATTAACATGAGTAATACCTTAAGGTGTATACCACTATGTCAATTTAATTAGTTTTCGGTTAAGTTTAAGACTCTTCGTACAACTCATAACAGTTATGATATGGGCCAGTTCCTGGTTTTACTGAAGACCCTGGATTTAAAGCTGACCCATCCCTCACTTGTTGCTGATTACTGTCATTCACCAGGCAGAACAAAGACTACTAAATAGAGATGTGTCGATCAGGTTTTTTTCTGCCGATTCCGATCACAGCCGACCGCTGATACCGATCACATAATTATTATTTTTTTAATCATAAGCACTAACGGTTACATTATGTGGAAAAAGGAACCATGAATTCCCTAACCCAAACCCCACGACTGGGAGCAGGCAGGGGAGATCGATTATTTTATCAGCGAAAGTTTTAATACTTATGTAAAATGTATTTTTTAAGTTAGATGCTGCAGCTTTAAACAGGTTCAGTGTGAGAGTCACTACCAGGTGGAGCAGAAGCGGCTCCGTCTGTCAAATATTACTAAATATTAAATATTACTACCTGTAGCGGAGCAGCGGTTCAACAGCGAGAGCAGAACCACCGTCTTACATCGCAGCTCGAAGACTTAAATCATTTTACAGGTTATTTGTTTAGCTTTCTGACCATCATGATAATCCAGGTGAGTGTTTCTAGCTGTGCGCGGCTTTACCTACTGTCTGATCCTCTATATGTCTTTTTTACTGCAGTGAGCCTCGAGGTAGCCAAACTCCATCAAGTATGGTATTGTTTTTATGCCATATTAGAGTCATCGTGTCTAAAATGGATTTCCATACCTCCTTTTTTAAGCTTGAAAAGTGGTGTTCCTCCTTCGACCTTCCCCCCATCTGGGACCAAAAGCTCCTGTATCACTCCAGCAGCAGGAGAGGGGACCTGCACTGATGTCTGAAAGGATGACAAATACTCAAAAATCAAAACAAAAACCAAGAACAAAAATCCACTAATAGTACATAAATAAATGCATATTGATATGCATCAATATGTTTTCATCTGTTCAGTTATATACATGATGGGAAAGTCCAACTATCACACTGATGAGATGAATATGAAACTGTTGGTTGTAATGACCATTGTTATATTTGATGGAAAAAGGGGGACTTGTGTAAGCCCAGCTATGATGCATAGGAGTGGCAGCATTATTTTGTGTGTCCTTGCATATTGATATGCATTTATTTTGGGGGGGTATATATTACAGTATCCATCATATTTTAAATAAAGCATGTGACTATTTTTGGTCACTTCTACTTCAGTCAAATTGTATTTGACACTCAAAAAAGCCAAAAGGCTTTTGTTCCTGCAATTTATAAATAAAACGGCAGCTTTTTATGAATTTATCTTGTTTGATTTATCACTCTACATGTGTTTTAGAGTCCTTAAAGTGTTTAATATATTAAATGGTATGAAACAAATGCTCATGATTTTTGATAAAAGTGAAAACAATTCTTTTTGAAGTTTTGCAAGACAAAAATACTAATAGAAGCCCTGATTTGGTTGCTACCAAATTGATGCAAGGATTCTTGAGTGTCAATAAGTTTTCTCAGGAGTTCATTACACCTGCAAAACAGAACTTGCAAAGTGAAGTACAAATTTGCAGATTTATAACATGACCTTAACAGAAATCGCAAAGAATCAAAAGTAAATTAATTTACTTGAAATTTACCTTATCTGTTTCGATTTCGCACACCACCTCATCCTCAGAGACAGAGTCTCCAACAGCTGTGGAACACATAACTTTGCATTAGCGTCTGATAACCTCTGAAAAGTGAGTAAAATAGTCTTCTCAGAGGTGTTACCTTTCTCCCACCTTACATCCCCCTCTGTGACAGACTCTGCAAATGCAGGAGTCTTGACTGTGATAACTTCGTCTCCTAAGGAGTAAAGTGAAAAGGAAAAGGATCATCTTCATATATCAACTATTGCATTTTATGTTCAGATAAGTTTAAAACTGGTGGACAAACAGATTGCATACTGTAAGCTGCAGATGTCCTGAAGTACTGGATTTGGAAGACACTGGAACGGGGATTATATGGTCTGATGAGAAAGAAAAACAAGAATGAGTTTAGGCACAACTCTACAGTTCTCATTTAAATAGAATATCATTCATCTTTAAATTAGTTTATGAATTGAGAGTCACTACTGAATGATTACTACTCAGTCTGACATAAAAATAGATTTAGGACTGCATGGTTAGCAGCCAAATATTACTCAATGAAATATGGCCCCTCCAAGGCATATCTGTCATATCAAACATGTTCATGATCCCTATTATAGAGTGTGTGTACTTACACATTGTTGTTTACAGTTATAGGATGGCAAACTGATAGAACTGAAAATAAATAGAAAAACCATGTAAACACCATCTTGCATGTAGGTGGTCAGCCTATGGTTGAAGCAATAACAGAGCATACCTGCAGTGGCCCGACGAGCTAACACATTGTTTCCCTGCAAAGGAGATACAATCTAGTCAAAATACCTGATACTTATACATGTGATCAATACTATGTCTGCATGCCACAGCTTTAAAAACATATACAAATGTGCAAAACTGATCACATTCAGAAATGTTCCTCAGAAGACTGAGGACTACAGTGCAAGACAGAAGTGAGGTGCTGCGGGTCAAAAGTCCCTTTTACAGGTAAACTTTGACCTGTGACACAATCGATATTATTATTATTGATAGTTTATTTTCATATTAAATGTAAGTTCAATAGAGACCTTATCAATAAGTGCAAAAGACTGTTTAAGTTCGAACAACTGCATTAAATCCTGAGTAAATGTGTGAAACTATAAGAACGCCGGCAATAAGATTTAATGAAACTGACGAGTTTACAATATCGCCGGTCACACTTACACATTAGTTGGAAAATTGCCCAAATATTTAAAAAAAATGCGTCCATTCACAATATGACCTCAGCCTAATGACAGCTAAGTGCATTAGCCAACAATAGAGTACTTTTTAGCTTTGGTTTGCTAGCATGTCCCACAGGGATGCGAGAATATAATAAAACTACTTCATATGAACATTAAATATCCAAGTCAAACATCTCCAGTGTTGATATCCACATATTAATGAGGTTTGCAGTATTGGTTTGTGCTGACAAGTGTCACCCTGTCCTTGGCTCGCAATGTTGCGGCCTAGCCGTGGCCTAAAGCGGGGGCAGCTAATGCTAATGCTAGCACGGATAGAGCTGACTGAGCGCAGAGAAGCTGCGGTTTTTCCGCAGCCAGAAGCAAGTAGAGTTAAGCAGCGACCAAAGTTGGTAAATTTTGTTCCTACCTGACGGATAGCAGAGAGGGAGCGGCCGAAATTCCTGGTGAGACACCGGGAATGGGATAACATGGTAGCTGTGTGACAGCGGAAGAGGAACTCCGGTCACACGGACGAGACAGACGCCGCGCCCGCAGGAGTCGAGGAAGCTGCGTGGGATAAACCAAGTTCTCAGGCTGAAGGGGGGGAACAGGGCGAAAAGCTGACCAATCCCAAAATAAATCATGTTTAATACCTACAAATAATAATCAGCTAGTAATCTGTAAAATATTATTAGCTGATTGGAAATAAATAAATAATGATTAGCCTATTGTTAAGTAACATTATAAAATTACACATATCACTGCTTCATTGCGTTTCACAAGTATTGAATTTCAATTGAAACGAGAAATATTTTTTGTTATTTATGTCCCCAGGAGTTATTAAATGTTGTCATAACTCATATCATCCACGTAGCTTCAAAGAGTTGTTGATGGTGATTCAGTGGGTAATATCTGCAGTAGCAGTCTGACAACAAGAGGCCTCTGACTGAAGACTTGTTGACACGACATGCTAACAGCTCCATATGAGGCAATAGCAGAAACAGTATTCCACAGTAACATGTTCTTAATTACTCCATCAGCTACAGATAATCATTCCTAGACATCTCATTTGCTTTTGTCATCCCTTTGGCTGTATGATTGCCAGACAGGGAGAGGCGTTAGTAGAAGAGATTATCTTTGCTCACTATGAACAACTGAAGAGATTGTAGAGGCTAAGCCAAAGCTTTAAGCCCCTGAGGTGGAACACCGGGGTAAAGTTGACTCGCCGATCACTTAGCCGCTAATTGTTATGGCAGGCAGACGTAACAATTATATACAACAACAATAGGAGCACAATGAACACATATCTGTTAATTTACACCCCTTGTATCAAACAAAGTCTGGTAACAGGTCTTTCAAATGAACTGTTTGTTGAATGAGCTGCAGCAAATGGGTTTTCAGTCTGAGAAACCAAGCAACGGAAATCTTGAGTTTCCTCCATTCGGAAAAGTAGTTGAGAAAATCTGTGGGTTTAATTGAATCAGCGGCAGCACAGTTCACAAGAGCATCCCTTTTGAGCTCTGGATCATTGGAGTCCATCTTATCGACAGGATTCTCTGTGGCTACAGAGTAACTATTTGGTAGCATAGTATCTGTGTTCTTCAAGGGCAGTTTCAGACAATATCTTTTATCCTGTAAAGTTGATGAGGATTCTATGATTTCCATAAAACGAATGTTTTCTCTTGACATTTCAATTTTCTCTGAGGTTTTCTCATTGAAGTCATGTTCATACTGATTGTTGAGCAAGAACTCCAAGTTAGATACAGAGATCTTGTTCACTAGAGCAGAACGCGGCTTCACTTCAGTACTGCTGTTATTTCCATCTTCATTCAATGGACCATTGATCACCCAGCCCAGCACTGTCCTTATAGCATATGGGCCATCTCTACAACTGTTGACCACTTCCCAAGGCTCTAGTATCTTGGGAGCGTTGGTTCCTATCAACAAGTCAACATTGGCCTTTA
>CAEGAF010138127.1:0-46553 GCA_903067075.1 Micropoecilia bifurca
CCAGACAGATCCTTCCTGTTCTATGATTAGGGTCAGTCTTGCTTCAAACAATACAGCCACATTGTGTATTGTGCGGTACTTTGTCGGTGGCCTGTTGAGTTAATTAAAGACAGATTCTGACCATATTCCAAATTGTGTGGTAAATGTGGAGCATAGCTTTTCATGTTCTCTATAACTACTTGAAAATAAATCCTCAATTATTAGACTCAGAGCTTAAAACTGTTTTTTTGTGGAGTCCAGGCAGCAGTAGTTGGTTGTGTTCAATTTCTTTAGCTAAAGTTATGGGAGCTATTGCTAATTATTTCAATCATTTATTTAGTTTTTTTTTTTAAACGAATTCCACCTGAACTATTTGATGTATTTTGTGGTATTTTAGTGGGACACTATCAAATTAGAGCTAATACAATAGGCAAAATGTTTGTCAACTGTTTAATTTATGCTCCTGCAATAATCTTCGGGAATATATATGGTGCAATAAACATTCTGACTCTTTTTGTTCTATATAAACAGCTGAATTTGTGCAGAAGGAAATCTATTTAAAAAAAATGAAAATAAATGGCATTAATAGTGATATACTGTGATTAGACAATAGGTTATGATCACTGACAAGTACAATGAATTACACAGATTATTTCTTCATCATGGCACATTACAACACATTCATCAGAAGTGCTTTGTGGAAGGAACACCACTGACCAATGCTCATGGACATGAGTAGCACAGCCTGGCCATAAGTATTGGCATGTGAGGGAGAAGTGTCAGAATACACAATGCATTGCAACATGTTGTGTATTGGACAGCCAGGGCACTCATACTTGTCCACTGCAGAAAGTTCATACTGCAATAATTTATTGCTCCATATAATCCAGTTGAATCAAGTTGAATTTTTGGTCACTAGGATGAAGTTTGGGAAGAAGCACAGACGGTGTTATGGTTTGGTCAAATTTTCTGCTGTGAAAACTGGTGTCCTAAAGTCCATGTGAATGATGCAGACCATGCACGCTCTTTCATGAAAACAGCGTTACCGGCTGTGGTTTTCTTAAGCCAGGATAATCCGACAAACCAAAACTTGGACAGCAACAGCTTCTGGAGCGCTGCAGCACATTTGGGAGTTTGAATCAGCTTCCACGTTTTCCCAGATCTCAATCTCAGTTGGTATGTGCCGGGCAAACGAGTCTGATCCACCGAGCCCGCACCTCACAACTTGCAGGATTTAAAGGATCTGTTGCTAACATCTCAGTGCCAGACACCACAGCACACCTTGAAAGGTCAAGTGAAGTTCTTGCCTCAGTGGATCAGTTTTGTTTAGAAATCAAAATGGGTCCAGTAAACGTTTAGGCAGGTGGTTATAATGTTATGTCACATATGTGTATGTTGTTTTTTTTGCCTCATCCGTTGTTTCTATGGCTTTATTAAATGTGAAATAATGAAACAGGACGTTCCGCCTCTGAGTAATGAAAGGTAGTGTCTAGACTGGGGTGATCTACAACAGAGGCAGCTTGTTCTGATCTGTGACTTTGAAAAACCGAGTCATGTAAGAGTGCAGCCTGAGCACGGAGAACTACAACACTTTGAGAATCCCCTGCAGGCAGGGGGGGGAATGTTTCTGTAACTTGTCAGAAGCTGGATCTCTACAAAAGTAAATGAGATGAAAACAGAAGGCCAAAGTAAAGAAACCTAAGCTAGTTGACCAGGTTCTTAATCATGTTTCGTCCTACACAGACAAAGTTCCACTTGTGAACTTGTGAAGTAGTTTTACTCTGACATTCTGAGTAATGATGTTTTGATATTTCTTTTTGTCCTTGTCACCGTCTCGAGCTATGAGAAATTACTACCATTGAACACAAGAAACTGCAATGTACGAAGGTGTAAGTCACTGACATTCTGAAATTTGTTCAGCAGCAAATCCTGGTAAAACTTCTGTGGGAATAAAGTAAAACAAACAGAAAATAATATATAAAAAATAGTAGTGGAAATCAGCTGGGTTTTTTTTCAAACTTTTTTTTATGATAGGTAGGCTTTGCTGATGTCACCTCCTGCTGTTCCGTGGCGTTAGACTAGAGAATCCAGGTGTTTGTTACCAGCTACGCTCCAAGCAGTAGGTGTGTCTTACCTGTTAGACTTTTAGAGTAAAAAAATATACGATGACGTGGGATTTGTGCTAGTGGCACTGACATCTTTGCTTTTCTTTGCGTTGCGTGTTTTGAGTTCACATGAAGGTTTTCAATTGTAATGATCTCCTAGAGATTTGGGATTTTCTGGAGTCAAAGAAAAAAAGAAAACAAGCCACAGAAATAAAAATAATGCATTGTGGAAAATTTGAATCAGCTGTCTGGAGGGAATTGATAAACAAAGCTGCAGACAGTGAAAAGTAACTGGAATGATTACAGGAGCGTCGCAGTGTCCATAAATTTCTTTGACTTCTCATTCTCGCACTCTGACCACTGGACAGTGTAACTCTTTGCGTGGGACAAAATATGGTGTGAAGAAAACGTGGCATAGAAAAGATATTAGGCTGAAGATAGAGCCAAAACTCATCCATCATTTGCTTCATCTTGTCCACAACCAAGGTGTTCTCAAATGGCTCCTAATACATCTGGAAGAACAGTTCTTTGGTCAGTATGGTTTTTATTACCGAGGCGAATAGTTGGGCCAAGCTCAAAAAACAGTTCCTACTTGCATTTCCACTTGTTCTATTACAGCTTATAATTCACAGACAGGATCACAATATGATTTACAGGAATTTTGATTAGTTTATACTGCAGGTTCATCCTGATAAATTGGAATATCATTTAAAATGTAATTTATTTCAATAGTTCAAATAAAAAGACTTTCTCCTATATCATATGGAATCGGTACTGTCTGAGTTACATATTACACATGTTTATTTCTGTTTATCCATCCATTTTCTTTATACCCTTGTCCCATAGTGGGGTTGGGAAGGTTGCTGGTGCCTCTCCAGCTAACGTTCTGGGCGAGAGGCGGGGTCACCCTGGACAGTTTGCCAGTTAGTCACAGGACACACAACCATACACACACACTCACACCTAGGGAGAATTTAGAGAAACCAATAAACCTGACAGTCATGTTTTTGGACTGTGGGAGGAAACCGGAGTACCTGGAGGAAACACACGCATGCACAGGGAGAACATGCAAGCTCCATACAAAAAGACCGGGGCCGGGAATCGAACCCAAAACCTTCTTGCTGCAAGGCAACAGCTCTACCACTGTGCAGCCCTATTTCTGATTAGTGTGTGCATTTATTCGTAATACCTTGTATGGATCCTTTTCCTGACACATACTGCATTGTGGGAACCCACCGTTCTGTTTTTGAGTCAATTTTTAGATTTAGGACTAAAGTGTGAATTGAGTTTTGGATAGGCTGAGTTTTGGATAGGCTGTAGAAATAAATGGAAGTAAATGGACAGTTCCCACAAAGATAGCCACGCAAACATGTATGTGTTTGTGTTTGTGTGTGTGTGTGTGTGCTAATTTGTCCTCTGGAATTAAAAGAAAATTATAATGTTGAGATGGGCTTAAACCTTGCAGCGCTCAGCACCCAAGAACACCAGGGATTCGTAGTCCTGGTTAACGAAGTGAACGGAAAATGTGTGTAAGGATAAAGGTGCACATGCAACGTACGTAACCACAACCTACATGGGATTGTGAAGCAAAGCCAATTCAAGAGTTGGAGGAGATTCATAAGATTTACAAACTTACACTAAATCCATGTTTTCTTGCATTCAATGGAAAGTTTCAGTGGAAAGTTTTTGGAGACTTTATGCTGAAAAAAAGTCACGTTTTTATTGATGAGAATTGTGGCCTTGTTATTTGCAGAGTGGAGGAACGATGCCGTTTAATGTATTTTGCCACTTCTAAACTCGTCTCTCAGGTCATGGTCTTGCATATGAAGCGGATCCTGAGCCACATGAGCCACAGTTTTCCTGAGAAACGCTTCTGGCAACTCAAGAAAGACAAACATGTTTCTAAGAGTGGTTTTATATCTTATTTAAAATTAAATTAAATGTAATCATGCAAAGACAATTGATGGACAAAAAGAGACATAACCTCATTACACATATGAATTTTGTTTCACTGAAAAAAACAAAAAGGTAAATGAACAAAAAAAATGTAATGTTGGGTTTGTGAATTTAGGTTAATAGATCTCATAACTTTTCCGCAGAATTCAATTGCTAAAAAACGTTTACTATGGCTTTCATTGCTTCTTTGAGCTCACTTTTCCATTCTATTCAAAATGAAAAGCCGCAGTGTCATTATATCAGTACTAATACAAATACAGACTCAGCATTAATAGTTGTTGAACTGGACACTGAAACCACAACAGACTCTTCTGCCAAGTTCCAGCGTCTGCCCTCAGAGTCTCACAAAAAAGCCTTTCATTAAATGTCAATCCATTCCTCATAAAATATTTTAAGTCATGGCGTCGGTTTTGCTTGGCTTTCTTGGTGCAAAGCTAGCGGAGGTCAGAGAAAATCTTGATATTAATATCTATGATATTTCTATTTCTCTCTCCCTCTCTCTCCAAAACTAAATTCAAAAGCTTTAACGCTGATTATTGTCATTATTTTTTCACGAGGCCAACATTTAACAAGACTCCTGACTTCTCCATGTCTTACAATCCAATTGATCTCAAATTTAGAAAAAAACTAACATAAATATAACTTAGGAAGTTCATAATAATAATAATAATAATAAAATTCTTGTATAAATATTGGCAAAATTGTGTAAAATCTTTTTGAAGACAGGTAATTTCTTGGTTAAAATGAGTTCAGTACGGATATTATTATTTTTAAAAATATAACCTGCTTCATGAGGGATGGTGTGAAAGAGTACTCTGCTGAATAACTCATAAAGACTTGATGATGTTTAAATCTGGTCACTGCAGAGGCCATCACTTGCTCTTAACAGTATTCCCTGAAACAAGTCTTTGATTTGTTTAGCAGCGTTTATGGGCACATCACGATCCAGGAAATCAAGATTGTGGTTATGGAACGGTGCTCGACTCCACCTGCATCTGTAAAACAGCCTCCTGTCCTGGCTGGTGTTTGCGTGTTCCCTGCAATAATCATATCTAATGACACGAGATGGCTGCTCGCACCAACAGAGATTATTAAACAGTTGGCGGGAGCTGCAGTGGACTGAAGCCATTCTTTGGTGTTTTCCAAACATAAAGTTGCCCTGGTGCTGGAAAAAAAGGAGTGAAAGTCAAAATCAGTCATCAAACCAAAGCTCTGGGTTGAAATGATGGAAAGTTTAATAAACCAGAATGAAGCACATGACTTTTGTCATTCTATGGATCGATATTATTCAGATTCAAGAGAATCTGAGATACAAAAGTTAATAAATGACTTGCTTCATGAGGTTAGATATTGGACTTGATGTGTGAAGAGGCCCTTCTTTCTACTGGTCTTTTTCTGCACATGAAAATACAATTTTCACATGAAAACACCATTTTCATGTGATCCCGAGAGAGAGAGGCCTCTTTAATTTGCTCTGACATCTCACATTGACCAAGGTCTACATTTGAATCTAAAAGGAAGACCTTTGCTTTCTACACCTAATACCAAGAAACAGCATGAAAGCGTGACACCAGTCAGCAAGTTGAATCTCATTTGACAGCTAAGCCTCTGTGTTCGGTACACTCTGAAATTTTGGGACGTTTCCCTTCATTCGGCTTGAAACGGAACAGCATTGTTTAATTGTACCCATGAGCCACTGAGTCACTCTTGCTGCAAAACTCGACACCCGAGTTCACCTTCGCTTCCATGGCACACATGTCTGCCGGAGAGATCAGACTCCGCTGCATTCCTTCCATAGTGTCCTCATTTCTGATTATAACCAGACACAATACATCTTGTTCTTCAAGGTGCACAGCTCAGCAGACGGAGGGCTCAGGGAGGTAATGTCTGAAATGTAAGAAGTTCATCATCTGAAATGTATACATGGAATTCTCATAGCTTGCTCTATGGTGATGGTTTTAAAGTGTGTTGCATAGTCTGTGTTGGGATATGTTGACATTTATGCTGACTCCTAGATAAAACAATAGGGATATAGTTTCAGCAGAAACCCTGTGTGTGTGTGTGTGTGTGTGTGTGCGTGTGCGTGCGCGTGTGTGTGTTTCCTCTTCCAGAAGCCTGAACATGTTGGATACTTTGTTGTGAAATGGGCACATGACACATTTATTATATTATATCTGACTAAGTTGGTTGTAATAAGTGTTCTGGAGAAGTCCCAACAATTTTTTGGGGTCTGGGGGGAATTTGATAGATCTATGAACTGCAATAATCCAGAAGGAGTTATCGAGTGTCTCGCTAGAAGTAAGTGAGTCACTTCCTTTTAGTTTCTCTCACATCTTAAAGGAAGCAAAATACATCACTTTTTTTCTTTTCTTTTTCGGATATCTATAAAATCATTCCCAGCGATTTATCATCCACATAGAAAGTAGTAAATTATGTAATATGGTCAGTTAAAGTAATAAAGGTAGCAAAACTATTACTAAAGATCTTTTTTTTGTTCCAGAGGTAGTAATTTTTGCTATATTACATCTTTTCTTTCAGTCTGATTTTCTCTCTTATTTATGTCTCTCTCAGTGAAATAAAAAATTCGTACAAATACTTATTTTCGCAATTATTTTGTGATTGTTTTTATGTGTAAAATACATTAATTTGATGTGTCTTTGTTGAGAAAAGTTTAATTATATCTCAGCAAGAAGTGCATATGAAAGCTCTTGTTGGACTGTGTTTTCTTTAATATTCAAATTTTGGCACACATTTGTCTAAATACAACCCAGACCAAGATGACATGTTTTACCACAGTTCTAACATTACACGGCCAATCAATCTAGACCACAATGTATGTAAACTATACTTGGCAAAACATGCTCCAACAATGACTCTGACAGACCTCACCAGAGTCTGGAGGACCACAGGATTAGTTATGGAGGGCCAGATTTGGCCCGCAGGCCTCGGCTTTGACACACATGTTTGTTAAGCACTCAATAGAAAAGTGCTTAACGTTTCTATTGATGTTTGTGCTCATGCCTTTGACTAGTTGGTAACGTTTCATGGTATTTTGTTCACTCAGAGTTAAAGTGAACTTGTTTCTCAAACCGAACAGAAAAAGACATTCATAAGATCATAAAGGAAAGAAAGTAAAAGGAAATATATACAGCTTTCATGCTTTCACTAATACATGAGAGTGCACATAGATCATCCCTCGATTCTACCGAAACAGAAAGGTAGACAAAGCGCACTCCACTGAGTGAGACGGTTAAAAAAACACATGCATGACATCTATAAAAAAACCACCTCACCGCCTCAAGCAGACACTGTTCTCCTTACAGGCATGTATGTCTCCTGATCCTTCTGATCATTTTATAGATGGCTACGCTCCCGGTCACTTTCACATCAATATATTATTCATGACCAGTCTGAGGAAAACAAAAGTCAGGGAATTTAGTTTGAGCTTTACAATCTGAGCATCATGTGGTCTGTGAGTCATCTGGCTATTTTCCAGATATACCAGAGGTCTTACTGCCCTTTTAAATGCAGAAAGCCGATGGAAATCTTTTTCGCTCATGGCTGTCTGGCATGTCAAAAACACATTTGAAACAGAGCAAAGAACACGAGACAAGCCTCTTAAAAGGGAGAGAAAAAGAACAAAAATATTATTGTTGAAATTTCTGTTTGAAACATCAGAGATGTGTAACGTATGCTTCACTTCGTTCCCATCGGCAGCTTTTTCTGTACCTCCTGTTGCAGGATTTAGGAGTCGTCCTTTCTCTAAAGATTACTTAAAGCATCAATGAGTTCCTAGTGTTCCCATAACAGTAAACATTCGGGGTCTTTATGCATTATCTGGATCTCCGAGGGAGAGGAAACCTTTTGTGAAAGGTTGTTACCATCAGACAAATAGATCTCGATAACAGAGACGGTGGCTTCTGTACAAAATAAACACAATGATTCTATCACAGACAGATTAAAACTGGTCCAGAGCAGTAATAAATATGTCTGAGGCTGTGCACTGTTTTCTTGTTGCTTTGGAAATCTTAGGTATTGTTTCACATAAATTCGGAGTATTATTTACGTTGTAGCTTCAATAGATCTAACAGGCTCCCCAGCTTCCTACGGAGAGGTTAGCTTGCTGGCTTGTGGACGTATGAAAGTTTTGTTAACAACATTAATCCCAGCTTGTCTGTCAGACTTAGTGAGTGGACATGATCCCCTTTTGAAAGGGACGTTAAGCTCTGTGAGAGGGAAATTGATAGACACCGAAAGTGAAGGACGAAATGTGTTTTACCCAGCAGCCACCAACCACAACACAACATTCAGTAAACTTTAACCCCGACTAGGTTTCTTTCGCTTTGCAAAAGAGTCACATGGCAAAGGGATTCATTTGTAGTGGGGTACCCATCTGTCTGGAGCAGCGAGCTTTTGGACTCAAAAGAGAAAATATTCGGCATGGTATCTGTTTTCACAACATCGTCAGGGAGACTTACGCAATGTTTTTGCAACTGGTGATAAACTGGAGTTGGAAAACATTGTTTTCGTGTTGAATACGATTCCACCTGCTCCAGACTCCTAGAGTCTTCTGGATATTATTTTTTTCGCAGTTGCTACAACAGTATATAAACTGAATGTTGTACAATTACCTCTGGATGAATCGCTCTTTTTGTATCTTTGCGATACCCCTCAGAGTTTGACTTTTACGGTTTGATGTCATGTTTTCACAGAAGTGTTCAATGTCAGGCCTCGGGGGTCTAGTGTCCTGAAGCTTTTAAGTGTTTCCCTTGTTCAATACACCCAAGAAGGTCTGTTGGAAAGCAAATTAAATTAGATTCTCTCTAAATGCCACCAGCCAGCCGATTTAAGCAGAAAACTGATTGAGTTGCTTCTGTTCTACATGACAACTTACTCCATGAATCCATCCTAAAAGCCACATCATCTCTTTTATGGTTTTAGAATAGTAATACTGTGTAATTTCCATAGAGAGAAACCTCACGTCTCAATCATATGAAGTATTTTGAGAAATCCTTCTGGATACTGGTGGAGAACCGCTTTGAAGTGCCTGGTTAAGTGTTATTTTTCTTGGAAATGTACCCACACCAGTGGGAAAAGTCATTTTTGTTTGCATGAAGCACTTCAAGGACAAATGTTTCAGCAATCTGATGCAGGGCGTCAGTAGAGTGTAACACATTTTATGGGATAATTCACCCAATAACCAAACATTTTGACTTGTCCACTTGTAGCTTTGGCATCCTTGAACTTGAACCCCAAAAATCACAGAGAAATGAAAACGTTTGATTTTCAAAAGTGACTTGCTGGAACTCTATGACCTTAGCAATTCTACAGTAAATACTGTGACATAATAGTTGAAAAAAAATATTACTAGGGAGTAGACAAAAAAGAATAGCATGAGAAGAGAAAACTGTGTCCCAAAGCAGAATATAAAGATATTTATGCAGCAACAGGCAACACTCAACTAAACTTTTCTGCAATCCAGGAGCCTCCAAGTACCAAACAAAAATGTATTTAAGGGTTAAAAAAGCAGACTTTGCATGATATACCTTCATTAATAAATCCAAAGGAACCCTTTGTTCAAAGGTATCAAACAATATAACAAAGTAGACTATTAAGGTTCACCCTGTATTTGCCTTCTTTATAGGCTAAAAACTGTGTTAAATGTAAACTTTCTTCTTTGATAAAACTCACAGTGTGATGCCCTCCTTAGATTGTGCTGAAGAACCTTTCAAAAGCAAATATATTTGATTTAATCCTTATCATGGTCTAATGGTAAATGAGTAAGAGGCGATAAGGTTGTGATTGCATCGTGATGCCAAAAACAATTACAAGAATTGTTTTTATCTCTAAACTACAGCCTAGGAACTTTAAGACAAAAATATCTCTTTTAAGCTTACGGATTGAAGTGGAATTTCTTCCTAAATAAAGCTGAGCAGTGATGTAAAATCATCAGCAGAAGACATGCAGGATACAAAAAAATATATTTTAAATAGTGATGACTTTAATGTAACCAAGTGTACCACAAGTTAGCCAAAAGGAAAAGGCGTTTGTTCGTTGCCTGCTTGTTGAAGATACAGTGTTCGATTTTACATGGCTTACAGCTTGACCCTTGACATTGTGCTGAACCCCGAAGCACCATCTTCTACTGACTCACAGCGAAACGTGTCGCTGTGAGTCATGGAATGGAGAAACACTTTACTTGCATTTTATCTTCTGAAGCAAACATGCAATAAGTGCCGTTATCTTGCTTAGAGGATGCTTGGTTGGTTTGCAGCTTTTGGCTTTTGGCTTGCAAAAGTATTCATGCCAGATTAACTCTTTTCATATTCTCACGCGACAGTGAAAATCATAAATGTGAATGTTTTTATCGGGATTAATTTCAAAGAGGTAATGCAAAATTACAAAGTGGAAGGAATATATTTCAGGTTTATCAAAATGTTTCGCAAATTAAAATCTGAAAATTGTTTCTTTCATGAGATTTAAGCCTTTTATACCTACATAAAATACAGCTCAAACAATTACTTCATCAAGCTGGTGACTCTTTTCTATGGATGCGATAGCTGGAGACAGAGTTAATACTAACTCGAATGGAGAAAATGTTAAAGAAATATATTTTACAGTTAGCAAAAGACTTTAGAATTGGTCAGAGGTGCCCACGGCCTAGTCAAAGTCAAAAACCAGATACATACTGTAAAAAAAAAAACTGCTGCTTGGAAACACTCTTCATTCATTTGGCAGCATACAGAAAAAAAGGCCACCAAAGACTTGCTGCTGCAAGTTTGCTGAAAGGTGGGTCTAAGTATCGATTCAGCTGAATACAAATAAAAACCATATTTCATATTTGCTTTGTAAAGCCCAGTTATGCATGTCGTATTGATTTATCATGTAGAATACCAATACAATATATCATAGTAAGCGATTGCAATGTGCCACAATGTAAAAAAAAACCCATCTGGGGTTGTTAATACTTTCACAAAACCTGAAAGTGTTAAATATTTAACAGTTTCTATTAAAATTAAAATTAAAATGTGTGAACTGATTCAGTGAAGCCTTCTGTTTTGGCTTTACTACATTGTTGGTTATTCCAATACGTGCCATTGTGTGTTGTGTAATTTTTTTCCTTTTTTTCTGTAGAAAATGCTTACCACATTTCAAGCTGACATCTGTCTTACAGTGTGTTGTGTTTGCAATAGGCACAGATCAGTACCCACTTCCTGCGGTGCTAATCTCCACATCATGGTGTGGAGATGGTGGTACAACTATGAAGACATGCACCTCTGGTAAGACAGAAACCAATTTACAGGGAGAATTGAATGAGAAACTTCACTGCGGATGTTTATATCATGTTTATTTCACTTTGACTCAGCAGATTTCAAACTAGAAGCCAACAGAAGTAAAAATGCATTGACTAGTATACTAGAAATATGAATATGCTGTAAGTCCTGTTTTCTTTATATTTTGCTTCAAGAAGTGTCCTTTAATTGACCAGAGTAAAAATACCTTGCAGACCATGTAATACAGTTCATGTCTTGTGTTTTGATACACTATAAAACAGAGATAACATTTTTTGTCTGAATCAAACTATACATTATATGTTTCAGCTCAGTTAGGATTGGCATATTTTTATGTTTGCTAAGAGATTTTTTGTAATGTTTTCCAAATTTTGTTTACTACGCAACTATTTTGATACACAAAGCTAACCTAAAGCTAGTTTAGCATCAGGGTATGACGTAGGGTTGGACTGTGAGGAAAACACTTTTGTTGTGTGTGAGTAAGTTTAAACATTTGGATTGAACTGCAATTTAGAAATAATGTCATTTTATATATGAATAATTCACTCTCGATGCGGTTTTACAAATCAGTCATGATCAACAAAATGTGACTGGTTTGGAGCTTTTAAAAAAACCTTCAAAAAATAGTAAAAACTTTAACAACAGCTAAATTAAATCAAATTTTCTTAAAAAAAAAAGACAAAACAGAATATATATATATATATATATATATTTTTTTTTTTTTTTTTTAAATTTTTTCCAGAAACAGGCTGGGAAATGAGGTCACTTGTTGAACAAACCCTTAGTGTCCTCATTAGTTTGTTTTGTTTGAAATTTAGAATGTTACTTCAGAGCATTGATTCTTGGATTAAAGGTTCAGAAGTTCTTTGTTGGCTCTATTTAATGCTCACATTTAAAATTCGGCTTGGAGGGAAGAGATCTGAACTCTGTTTAGTAGAAAATACGCCGTCACAGAGAGTAAGAATACAGAGAAATGGTCAAATGCCCACTGTTTCACAAGTTGCTTTTGATAGTCATCTGAGCTTCTTGAGAGCTACGTAGTAAGTGAAAGAAAGTTTTTGCTGTTCGAGGTTCTTTGATCAGATGGTAGATTATTTCCAGGCCAAAGCTTTGATGATTTTGCTATGTATGTCAAAAAAGAACTAATTTTCATGATAAACTGCATCTTGAAACTATCATGCCATCCAACAAGTTGGTAGTGTCCTCATTATTTTTCACTCACCATGTATATGAAAAGAGCAGATTTTCATAGCCTAAAAGCAATGCTTATATTGTAACACTGTGAATCTTCCTGGATACAACATTCCTCTGCTAAAACATAGTGGTGGCAACACAATGCTGTCGGCCATTTCTGTTTTGTCAGATGAAGTGAATCAAATGCCAATACAGCCAGAGCTACAATCAAATCGTTCAGACTGAACCACATTTATAAAAATGTTGGCAATACTTGGTGCTGTTCACGGAAAGTCCCCTTCTTATCTGACTGAGTTTGAGCTATTTCAAGAAATGAAAGGGGTTTTTGCCATTTCAGCTCACACTTACTCTAGAAAGGATCAAATCTGTGACCAATGACTTGGTAGCGGCCATCTGCTGCAGAATGACATAATACCAAGCGCTCAAAGAAAGCGTGCACTGACACATGCCAACGTATTGATTAAATCAAAGAAGAATAAGCTGAGATGTGCAAACTTGGTGGAAACAACCCCCACATACTTGCAGTTTTGATTGCATTGTGAAGCAACTCTACAAACTATTGACTCATGCTGGCTGAAGACAGATGCACAGAGTTTTATCAGTTTTTCTTAATGAAAACATATGGAAAATGCTTATTGTTTTCCTTTCATTTGACAATTATGTTCTACCATGTGAAGGTCTCTCACATAAAATCCACAAAAATATACACTAAAGCTTGTGGTTGTACAGTAAAGTCTGGTTCATGCAAAAGCTGTGCAGCTGTTTGTTAGTCTCTTCCTTAGAGGAAAAACTAGAATTTGACTTCAGAATGATAAACTAGTGATTGGCTCGTACACAATTGCAGTTGCATTTATCTTCAAAATGACTGTGCATCACTTCACCATGTGTTTGGCCACATCACAAGCCAGTTGAAAGAGATTACCTCCAAGACCTCAAAAAGAAAACTGTACAACGATTGCTGCCGAAAGCAGAATTTTCTTAGACATGAATCACTGAGGCAAGCAAATGAATATTAATGTTTACTGGATTAAAAATGTTAGGTAAATTGTATTATTATCAACTATTTGTTATACTTTTATAATGTTCTTAGTTTATGTATTCTTATTTGTTTAGTTATATCCTTTAAGAAATGTTTCCGTATTGTTAATGATTCTGATTTCCTTTCTCAGAGGGCCTCTCAGAAGAAGAGCAGTGACAGCAGCTCTTCACAGGACGCCCTGCTTTGACCTGATAGCTATAAAAACATCACCGTCAAGATGTACAACTTGCTCTGTTTGACCTTGTGTCAGGAACTGGATAATCGAGGTTAAGATAGATTGTTTTGTTAGTTAGTGACAATCATTGTCGCTGTAACTGTGTGATGAAGTGTTTTCCCCCTCCCTTTAGAGTTACAGCTCTCTGTGATCAGGGATCCTAAAGACAATAAAAAGAGAGGGGCAGGCAAATGTGCTTTCAGAGCAGTAGGAGAGTGTAACTGAAAGCACATCTCTGTTCTCCTCACAAGTATTCAGAATCTAACTTTCTCTTGTCTTTCCTGTGTTGTTAAATCTGTGTTAATAGGTGTCAACTCTCACAAAAAAATTGTTTTTCCTTTTTTTTGCTGGGGTTAATTCTTAGTCATTTTACATGCATGTCTTCCTATAAACCACATTTCCGTTACAGATTTATTTTTTCCACATTGTATGCAAATGACACTTCCCTCTATTCTTATCTTCCTATTTGTTCAGTTTCTCAACAAAAATGAAAAAGATTGCTTTCCTGGAACAATGATGTTTTTTCTAACGTTTCTAGTTTTGTCTTTCTAAATGGTCCTAGCTTGGATTGCAATTGCTTTAGAGCTGCAAGTCAATGGTGCAGCATTGCTTTGTGGTAACTATAAAGCCAGACATTGCGATGGTGAACTGACAATAAAAGCCCATTTGTCGATGATCAAAAACTAAATAAGAACTATTCTGGGACGTTTACCACTCACTTCTGTGCATAAGCCATGAAATATCTAGTAATAATCACAGACTTAAAGGAGTATCAAGAGGGCTTATTTATTTCCAACTGAAGACAAATCACCAGAGAGAGAACCATAGTGGCAGGAAGAAAATGTTAATCATAAAAAAGCAGAAAACCACACACAAATCATGTCCCCACACAGACCCGTAAAGCCTGAGCACATGTATGCACTGATCTGACCTGTCGGGAATCATTAGATAAGAAGATCTGTTTTCAACATTTAAAATTCTTCTTTAATGGCAAAAACAGGCTATCTGTAAAGGGGGCCAGAACAGTCTAAAGATACACTGTGTATTGTTCTCACCCTCTTCCTCTTTATCCACATTCTGTTGATCTACTCTCATGATTAAAATGCCTCCAAATACCTGCTTCTTCGTTCCCCGACTCGCTGCCAAATACTCGAAATACCAATGTCATTTCCCATCTGCTGGGACCAATCTAGTAAAGGCTTCCTGCATAAATGGAATGGGGCAATGCGAGACCTGGCACCAGAACAAACCATTCATGGTGCAGGTATTCCTATTTTGCACAAACAGATGAGAGAAGATCTTTTTCACGTGTCATAAATGTCTTTTATAAGAAGCTTTCATTGAATATCAAAACAGGGGTGATCTCTGAATAAGTGTAAATGTGTGATCTGAATCTAAATGTGCGTATATATGAATTAGGCACTGACAAAACGCATCGGATGGGTAAGGTGCCTCTTTAATGAACAAAACTAATTCATAAACACAGTTTCAAAGTTGCACTGAAACAGGCTTTTTGGCAGTCAAAACCACATAGCCTCACGCTAACCATAACCTTTACCTAAACCCAATGTCAACCCAACTTATGTCATGTCTCGCTGTAGGAGTTACCATGACTTTATTGTTTTGCTTTGCTTACATTCAAACCGAAAAATTCGCTACAACTGCATGAAAAAGCAACAATAAAGCGCCCATGCAGTCATAACAATCAACTTTTCATCGGTCTCCAGGCTTCACAAAGCGCTATACAAGTACAGCCCAGTCACCATGTACATCCGACTCCTAATTTGCCCCACCACAAAAAGACCTGGTGTATTTGTTGGATGTTGCTTTCTCACCAACCCCGTTTGCACTTCAGTGAAAACCTACACAGAACCTTTTTCGTGTGCCTGGTTTTCTTTCCGCACCGTTTGACCAGTCCACTCGTATTTCAGAGGCGCTCCCTGTGGGCAGAACACTAGATATTTGTGCTGAGGTGGACCGGTGAGGAGTCATTGAGCACTGAAGTTCTGTAAAGGTTTCCACGTATTCAGAAATGCACGTGAGGTTCATCTGGTTTCCTTTTTATCCCGTCAATCTTAATGTTCACTATGTCAACAAAAAGATTTCTATGATTGAGTATTGCTCAATAGAGAGAGGGTTGTGTATGACAGTAAAGCTTTACATGTCTTACAATCTTAGTAGATCCATAGACCTGTCAAAAAGCTGATAAAAACAAAGAAAATATATGAGATACTTTCAGTCGCAACTTACACCCATGTAAATTAGAATTCCAGAATAGCTCGATTTGAAATCTCTAAAAGAGTTTAACTCATGCTTTACTTTAAAGGTTCACTCAAAGAGGAATGTTATGGGTACCTATTTCATACACATTGTACTTACAGAGACTTCCTGTAGATTCTTGGGGCGAGATTTGTGGCAGCACATGACCTTATAAAGAAATCCAGGACACGATGACAACAGCTTATCTCGTAAATCTTAAGCAGCTGCTGGTAATACACTTTTCTGAAAAGTCTGCCCTGCTCTTAATTCACTTGCATAAGTTATACTCTTAACCTTGTTATTTTAAACTTTCTCCGGTCTTTGTGCTATGAGTACCAAGAGTTGCGGAAGAGTAGGGTAAATGTGTCTTGAAATAATATTTGTGTCTTTCTGTATATTTGTGTTATATATACAAATATACTTTGTGTTATATTTGTGTGCTTCTCTGTAATGACATTGGTCATTTGAATATAATGGAACAGAAATAATCTGTAATAAAACAGCTGCTTTTCACACTTCTTTCATTTGCTACACAGTGTTCTCACTACTGCCATCGACTTCGGATGAGCTTATGTCACTGGTGGCAGCGTATTATTTTGTAAAACTCCACAGAACATGGCTTGATTTTAATTTCCCCCCAACAAATTCCTCCCATATGGATCAAGTTCTTTCTTTCTGTCATGAGCCTGCGAGGGCCTCTTTCAATCAGTCAGAAAGTCCAACACACGTTTTTATTTACCTAAGCCATTCTTTGGTGTTTCTTGGGATCAAACCCAGCGTCGGTCATCAGAGCAGGTTTCGAGCTGCTTGCCCCACATCACTCCTGAGGGATTTTGATTTGGACCAAACTAAAAGGAGAGCATACAAGAGAGTTAGGAAACCAACGTAACAGGAAATTAAACTGTGATAGTCTTCTGTTAAATTTCTGGTAAGTCAAGATGCTCTTCTTCTTTTTAAGCAGACATTTCACTGGAAAGAAATAAGCAATTGTGATGAAACATAAGGTTATTCACCAATCACGGATTGATTTGTTGCATTTCCTCACTTTTAATAGGCTGTTTTTTAGCGACTGCTTGGAGGAGCTTGAGACACAGAATCTTTGTGGCCGTATCACTTTCCGACAAAAATGTGGCCTGTTTTGATGGAATTCCTCTCTTCTTATTATACGGGTTTAAATGTGATACATCTAAATATGAATTCCATCTCCACAGTGGAGACGCAGCATATGTTTTTTGAATTGAAAAAGATTCAAGCAGAACAAAAAAATATCCACAGCGCTGACATAACTTATGCCATTCAAAGCTCAGTCAAATGCTTTCTTTTTTTATTTTCCTTTCTCTAATGCCCTTGTTAAGGACCATGTTATGACTGAAAGACTTCCATGTCTATATCGGTCAGCTATGTTATATTTAACATGACTCTCATATATGAGAAAAACTGAAAAGGAGAACTTACAGAAATAAGCATTATTGGAGTATTTGGAGTCTTAGCATGAGAAAAAAAAGTGGTTTCTGACTAGTAGAGAAAACCACCACTAAATAGAACATAAGCAAAGCACCATACATCACATCTTTACTGATACTGATTTCAAAGAAACGTGAACAGAATGGATCAAATTTAATCAAAACCTCATACCACAAATCAGTCACAGATTCTATAGTGGTAATGAGACGTTTCTTAGAAACTTTCTTTATTTCTAATGTTTTAATCATGGGTCCACAAATATGGTAAATTCCTAAATCTGCCCCTGAAAAAGGTACAAAAGTACAAACAGTGAATAATTATATTACCATGCATGCATTCCTGATGATTTCTTTTATTCTTAAGTGTTGAATGGCTGCATTAGCTGGAGTTTTGAATTTTGACTTCCTTTCTGATTTTGTAATTTTTTTCATTTTTAAAAAATGTAAAACAGGAAATTAAATATCCTAAAGAGACTAGACTTAGTATTCTCAAACACAAGTGGTGCTGTCTCCCATTTGTACTGTGGTCCCTTCAACACAATGTTTCTATTTAGAAGTGATGTTGCTCTAAGCTGTCAAGAATGCCGTAACCAAGTAAA
Source organism: Micropoecilia bifurca (assembly GCA_903067075.1). Lineage (NCBI taxonomy): Eukaryota > Metazoa > Chordata > Actinopteri > Cyprinodontiformes > Poeciliidae > Micropoecilia > Micropoecilia bifurca. The sequence goes on from CAEGAF010138127.1 coordinate 18,101, forward strand.
ATGAACCTTTTCATAGCCTCTAAGCTATGAAACTCACGGTTAGCTAGTTCTTGGTACTGATATCTCAGTTAATCAAACAGCTTGACATCTTTCATCCGCCTCAGATCTCCTCAGTTCCAGCACTGTTATGAAGGATTTAGACTTACATTATACACTTCATAAAAGGCTCTATGAGACTTGTTTCTGACAGTGCTTCAAATGTGTGTGGGACATTCAGGGGAAATGATTAAGGTGGCACTGCATCTCTCATCTTAGTGTTTTTAGACAGACTTATGTTTAAAAAAATATTTCTTTTTCTCTGACCACTTAGAGCTGATCCATCTTAGTTGTTTTTTTCTTATTGAGCAGTGACTTGTCAAACAAGCTTGCAAACCCAATGTGCAACCAATTAATAAAAGTCCTCTTCATTGGTCCTTACCTTTCTCCACACTTGTTACTAAGTTTGTTGCCAGCACTTCTCTTTGACGGCCTAGAAGGTATACTTTGCATTCAGAAAGCATCCTGGACAAACAAAAAAATTATTTTGGTCTTCCAGCCGATGCACAAACTGGAGTGTGAATGTGTGAATTTCTTCAGCTCAGAGCGTTATTCCACCTAGGGCAAGTTACACATCAAGCTCTCTTTGCAATAGACGCAATCATTTTACTGCATTTATTAATGTAGATATTGTGGTATGTTTGTTTCACCCTCTTCATAAGAACTTCCACCTATGCTTTTTTTGCAGCGTTAACAGGCGCCAGATTTCATCATACGATTCAACTTATTTAGTTATAGAGCAAATATGCAACAATCTGCATTAAGGATTCCTAGATTTTCAAATCTTGAAAAACTGCTGCTATATCTGTTCATCTTTTTACTGATAAGTTGCTGCACTACATTCTGTTTAACCACATGCATACGTGCTCAAGTTGTTTGAGCTGTTTCCTTTGCAGCTGAAATCTGATGAATGTCGAGATCAAGGCTGAAATGAGGGCAGCAAAATAGCTCGTTCTGTGAAACGTTGTAAATTATAGAAACATTAGAGTTCTGTGTAAAATTATCACATTCGCAGTTACTTGGCCGTCCAGAGAGGTAGTTGTTGAAGCCAAGTGTTTTCCCGATTTTGTGGAATATTATTTGGAAGAAAACTATGAAGCGTTTGTGCAGTAAAGTATTTGCATTTTATTAAAGAACCAAGTCACATGAGCTTTTACTCACTGTGTAAAATCTTCAAGTGTATCTCATTGAATAAAATGCTCATATGGTCATGGGGAGGTTATTACGCAATGAAGCGTAATGTGACTTTTTAGATTTTATAAATCTCAGAACGGCAGGTTTGCTATCTTTTGCAGGTGGTTGTAAGTTAACCTTAATCATTTCATCAAAATGAGATACGTGTTTATTTTGCCTCTGCCCTTTTGCCTAGGTTTTAAAAGGTTCAGTGGAGATAACTCTAGAGATATGGATACATGCAGTGTTTTTTTTTATATAGTTAACTCTTGAAGCTCGGGTCATTTTTGAGAAGAGATAAAGCTCAGATGATATCAGAACGATTGCAAAATATTCCAGTCAGTATCACGTCAGCACAGGTCCCTTCTGAGCGTCCAACATGTGCGTTTTCAGTCAAAGACACGACTTGATCTATTGAAACTGTTCTGGGAAGTTCTGTTTCTCTTTTCGTTGGTTTTATTGTTATCATTCTTTTTCTTCTTAATAAATATGTATTTTTGCTTTGATTAATAGCCCATATCACATTTCCTTTTACCTTGTTGGTATGTCCAATGGATAAACCAGCCACTCTCCTCAGCCCCGTGTTCCTCATAAAAGGGTTAGTCTAGCGGTAAAGACCCCTGTTCTACCAAACAAGCTTCTCTTTGGAAGTCCTTCTGTGATTCCCATTACAGCCCTGGACTCCAGGCGCTCACGTCCTAAACTCCTTTTGCCCCCTCCTTTCTTCTTTTTTAAACACATTAAAACTTTCTCTCCTTTTTTGCTTCACTAAAACAATTACATAAAGGTTTATGAGAAAGATATAAAAGGAAAATACTTGTGTCTAGACATAGGATGCGATGTAAAAAACATATCCATACACTGTGGTTAGTAAGATGCATTCCTTCATGTTTGATCATACTGCCAAAAAGATGAAAAGGACGTTACAGCCAACAGTGGCCTCAATACTTCAGATCTTCTAGTTACTTAGATCTGAAGTATATCACACGTTCATTGTCCAGCCAGTGCTAAGGTATCCATACTCCTTGAATTTTTTTTTCAATGATATTGTCAGTCTTTGATGTGATAGACCTCAACAAACAACTTTGCGGAAAGAAAAGATGCATGGTTTCAGATTCCTCCTTGTGACCTAATTGTTGCTTGATTTCAGTGTGTTGAAGCAGAGACGCATGGAAAAGTTGCAGGATGGTTTCCCCTCAAGAAAAGGAAATTGAGACCCCTGGAAATGAAAGGATTTTCCATGAGCCACGGATCCTTCTGCTTCTACATGTTTGTCTTCACATCAGGAGATGGTGGCGCTCGCTTTGCTCCTTGGAGAGACTGAACTGTAGGCTGAGGCTGCATGTCTAGATGGAATGGGCGCCCCAGAGTCCGCAAGGCCTGAGCAGAGGAGCTCTGTGGGAATTTACAGCACCTTGGGTCGACCCAAAAATAGGTCTAATGTTGTGAAAGACATCCTGCCTGGATTCAGTACCAAAGAAATCAGAGCTGTTGCCCTCATGTCCCACAATATGAAGACCATGTAGAGCTTAACCGTAACTGGGTAAGCAAAGACTTATGTGGAGACGAAGTTGAAGACGCTGTCATACAACCGTTTCAACAAACCCACTGTCATCTGGACACAGCAAACAGCACTGTGAGGGTCAAGTTATTTGATTTATCCAGTGAATTTAATAGAGTTCAGCCTGATCTTCTTTGTCTAAATCTACAAGAGACACAGGTGGAGACCTTGACATCCAACTGGATCGATCACTGCCTGACAAACAGTTTGAGGCTGAACTGTGTCAAGGTGTGTGTTGAAATAGGTGGTCCACAGTACAGGAGCAGCACCAGGGTCTGTACTCTCACCATTTCTTTTCACTCTGCACCCCTCAGTCTTCCAGTGCAAGTCAGACTCCTGTCATCTGCAGAAATACTCAAATGACTCCGTAACGGTTGGGTGTATGAGAGACGGTCAAGCTCTTGAGAACTGAGAGCTGGTGAACCCTCCCGTGGCATGGAGTGAAGCAATCATCTCATCTTCAGTGTGAACAAAAATGAGATGATTGTCGACCAAACACCAGGTATATCAAGGGAGAAGAAGTAGAGGTGGTGGAGGTGTTTAAATACCTTGTTGTTCACCTGGACAACAGATTTGACTAGAGACAAAACAGTGAAGCCATTTTTAAGAAGGAGACTTCCTGGAGAAATTTTCCTTCACAAGATACTTCTGTGGGAAGTGGTTTTGGACAGTGTAATCTCTTAAGCAATCATCTATTTAAGTAGCAGCATCAAAGTCTACTTAAGGTTAAACCTAAATAGTTTATCCATGGTGATAGAGTACGACGGTTTCACTGTGAAATCTCTGGAGATGATTGTGCCACAGAGAATTCATCATAAAATAAAAAAAACATTCCGGCTGACCCTGAGGATTCACTTCACCAGTCTTTTGTGCAACAACAATGTCTTCAGTTATAGAGGCTTCTTTAGCATCGTAGTAACACAGACTGCTTCACAGTCATCAGCATCTACAACAACTCCCTGAAGAGCCTTGGATAACTAGCGACAACGTTTAACTTCCTTTGAAATCAAAAATCATTTTTGAATTGTGAGCTATCGATACGCTCAACTGATTACATCATACTTTATCTAATAAAAAGTGATTGAGGTATGGTTCCCGACCTGAGAGAACAACACTTTCTCTGTTCTTGTAATTTATAAAATCTGCCCCGTTCGGCCTGAACTCCTTTTCCTGATAATTTCTTCATTCCTGTAGTTCCATGGGTTAGATTTCACCTCAAGTTCCGCAAACCACACTTTGAAATAAATTATATTTTTATTCGCTGTCTTATGACATGATAACATCAGAATAATGTTACCTTTGAGGGTGAATGACAGACACAGAGTCTCCCCTGAGAAAGCCATAGCTTTGATCACAAAATGTCAACAGAGCTTGTTGAATCTGGTGAGTAATACCACAGAAGCACTGGTGAATAAATTATGACCAGCTATATTACAGCTCCCTGAGTCGGTCTGACTCATCCTGAGGCATGTGCTATTTGAGTCAATTACAAGTTAACTCGCAGTGACATTTTTAAAAAGTGGTTTTTCATGCATTGCAAATTTATGGAAATGGCTGTCCAGGACAAAGTATTTAGGATACAATTCATGTACAAAATAGTGCATTGGTTATTTGACTCTTTTTTCTTTGCTTCTAAAATATGCAAGACAGGACAGTAAAACATTCTGTGTAAACTCTTTATCTTCAAAAATATGCATGTTAGTTTTGTGCTTAGAAAAATCTAACATTTCAGAAGTCAGGTGGTGACTGTGCTTTTAAAACTCAAAATATGTTGGTTGTCATCATGTAACTACTTCTAAGAATTCAATCTATCAAAATCGCTCAGACGATGTCTTGCTCTCTCACTTTCTCATCTCAGCTCTGTTATCTGTTTAATTTCTGTTTAGTTTTCTTCACATAAAACCACTCAGAAGTAATTTTGAGAGTAATTTTTCTTTTTTCTTTTTCTTTAATAGTGTGAAATGACTGATGTGTGTTTCTTTTCTCTCCAATTCAACAGCCCAACAATCAGGTACACGCACTCAGAATTCAGAGGAAGAAAAACAAACTGATCTGCATAAATAAAACAACTTTTTTCCCCCAAAACATGTATTTCTCTTTTTGTCAGGTCAGTAAATAATAACAATAATAATAAAACCAGCCCCATTCAGAAGACATTTGAATGAATGTGTTTTCATAGACTTCCACATTTTCAGCTCTAAACGCCCCAACTCCAGAAAAAAACAGAAGTTACTAAACAGCATACTAATAATGATTACCATAGTGACTAAACGTGTACATTCACAATCAGGTCATGCTTTTAAGACTGTTGTCTTACTTTCCTATGCAAGAAGGTCACTGGAAGCCACATCATTATGCAAAAATGATGTGTTGCCTACATGAGCAATTCAAGAACTTCTTTCTCTCTCTAAAGCAGGAAAGAGATCTGACTCTACCGCTCAGCTCTGTAGCTCAGCTGGACAGCAGCCGCATCATGTTTAGCCACAGCATGGTGGCGACACTGTTGGTTGTGCTCACGTTGTTTGGTCCAGGTAAGATAATTCTTGTAATTTGATTTTAAAAAACGCCATATGTATACATACATATATATTTTTTGTAAGTAGATAATGTGTCAAATAATAACAAAGAGCTTGTGTTTGTATGTCACGTATATATGTCAAAGTATGTCACGATTTGTTATGAAATCACTCGCACAGAGCCAACAGAAGAATTTGCAGAGTATTTCAGGAAATGTATAACAAAATATTTACAATAAGGGAGAACAAAAATACATCGTTGGAGGCAAGAAACAGCGGCAAGGGAAACCATGAGGGAGACAGCAGTAGCAGAATCCAGCTTAGCCAATGAACAATGAGGAGCTAAAATAGGGAGTTTGTTTACTGGACAGAGAACCAGTGGCTGAGCGGTAATGAGTTGAGGCTGGACAGGTAGACTGAAGAAGGAGAGGAGCAGGGAGCAAACATAAATCAAGAGACTGAAAAAAATCGATAAATTAATAACAGGGACAAAAATGAACTAAATACAAAGTGAGATCCTATTACAAGTAAATAAACAGCTTAAAAAATAATTATCTAAATAGGTAGAGAGAAAGATCAACTAAACAAATGATCAAAATGCAAGGTCAAAAATGATCTGAAATAACCCAAGATCCTGACACACATTAGGTTTATAAATTCTGCAAATAAAATGTCCCAACATGTTTAGTAAACAAATATTGAACCAAGATGAAATATCAAACTACTTCATGGAGATAAATATGTAAAGGCCATTTCTTAATGACATGAATTGTGCTTTAACTGATACGAAACTGACACAAAAGCAGATTTGTCTCTTTTTTTCCATACAGGGATTACTTAGTTGATCTTGGACTTCACAGTATGTATCATTTGACAAAATGAAGTGAAGCTCATAAAAGTGGAACAAGCATTTTCACATGTACAAATCATTACAAACAATACAACCTTTAAGAATGACGTCATCCTCCTCAAGGTAACAATAGTTATAAATCTTATGCATTGGCTGTCATCTATTTCTTTTTTATGGTATCACTTCGAATGATGCATGCTGCCATGATACCAATTAACTAAAATTTTATTTCACATTTTATCTGACACAATAACTGAGCGCAAGTGAATAAATGCGTAATACTGTCAGACCAACACGTGCAATGGCTTGTGCGCTGACACATTTGTGGTGAATCATGAGCAGACACATAAAATGAAACGTACTCTATCGAAGGGAGTGTGTGATTTTATTTTCAGTATGTACTGAAAACATAATGCTGCCTCCTTTTGAAGATCCTGTGTAATTAATAAAGAAAGTCAGCTTTACTGCCAACATGTTGTCTCATTTTTGAGCCTTCAATCTAATTCATGCTCGTTCTTTAGACATGTGTTATAGAGTCCGAGGAGGAGCACCAAATAATTGATCGTGTCACGAGATGTGGCATCATGTGTCACAAACAAACCTGCTTCCAAATTCATCATCATGTAAATAAATGTATTTTGTTCCCCTTTTTTTGTTGTTTTTGCAACAAGAGATCCTTCAGTTTGCTAACTGGAAATACTAGCATGAATGTTTTCTGTACAGCAAAAGCACAATTGTGGGATTCATGGACATTTCTACACACTGCCCCAAAGTTCTCTTTTATAAGCTGTGTTTCTTCTGTGAGGCTCCGTCTGAATGTGTCTCTGAGCCACATCATTTGCATACACAAGTAAGACACATCCCCTTTTGGTTAAAAGCCAGGAGATATGAGGGTTTGAACTTGTCAACTATTCGTACCTCTGCTGCTCAGCACCGTTGCTCAGCTGGACTGCAATCCCACCATCATGTTCTTCAATAACAAACTGCCAGTACTGATGGTCCTGCTGACTCTTTACGATCAAGGTAAGAAAACGTTTTCATTGCATGAAAACCATCAATTCGAAGAACAACTAATTCGTCTTTTTTGAGTTCCACACAGCATTGTAATTCAACTTTAGGCTGGTATAGAAAGTGAAGCACATATGAGTCATATTGTATAGCTTTTTTTTATACACCTAACTTCTTCTGTATAAGAAAATGATTTTTGTGCATGTGTTTATATTAAATCCAGTCTATTGCGTATAATGCTCTCTGTAGGCAGAACTGAAAAAATAATCGGAGGCCATGTGGCTGAGCCTCACAGCCGGCCGTACATGGCGTTCATAAGAAAGAAAATGGCCAACAACGAACTGTCATACTGTGATGGATTTCTTCTGAACGAGGATTTTGTGATGACTGCTGCCCACTGCCAAGCCAAGTCTGTCTAAAACTATCATTTTTATTTACTGACAAGATTCTTGCATATTTTTCTGCATATGTTTGTTATTACTCCCTATACAGAAAGAGCCTGAATGCTTGCACTGTTTTTTGTGGTTGTGGTATTTCGTTACAGCAAGTACACAGTTTACCTCGGAGTTGATAATACAAAATTTTTGGAAAATGACAAAATACAGGGTCGAACTGTGGAAAAAGCATTTCCTCATGAAAATTACAAGAAAAATGAATACGATGATATAATGCTCCTTAAGGTAAAAATGAACAAATGCTTTTTATTTATTTTTTGCCATTTGCTCTAGATTTCTTCAACACGCATCAAAAACTTAACGAGTTCAGTTCATGCTAGAAAACAATGCATTTGCAGAACATGTGCATAGTACAATATGAGCTTGGATTTGTATTTATATTTTATTTAACTGTTCCAGCTAAGCTCTAGAGCGGTGGTGAACGACTTTGTGAAACCCATCGCTCTGGCAAACCTTGATGATGTGACTCTGCCCACATCTTGCATCGTGTCCGGTTGGGGTCAAACTCATCCGCATGGAATGATCTCTGACAAACTCATGGAAACGAATGTCACATTGACTGAAAATAACATTTGTACTAAATTTAAGTTATACTGTTCAAATGGAACAGCTAGACCTGATAGGGTATGTGATTTTTTATTTTTTACAGATTAAAGCAAACTATTAAATCTTATAGCATCTCATTGTGACTCAAGTGACCTTTACATTATGTGTTTGTACTTGCAGGGGGATTCTGGAGGTCCACTGGTATGTGGACATGGGACCGCTTATGGAGTTGTGTCCTTCATGTCCCAATACTCAGATGATCTTTCAATAGTTGCTTACACAAAGATACCTTGCTATGCTGACTGGATCACCTCAACGATGAAAAAGGCTCTTGGCAAGAAGTAGAAGACCTGGCCAATTCGATCATGTTTAACTTTTAGTAACTTCATTGGTGTGGGAGCAATCTCACATATTCCACACTGATAGTACTGTCAGGAAAGTGCAAACACTTGATATTTTATACAACAACAGAAAAACAACAACATTTTATGAACCCAGTCCATCCATCCATCCATCCATCCATCCATCCATCCATCCATCCATCCATCCATCCATCCATCCATCCATCCATCCATGTTCTTACACCCTTTTCCCTTAAGGGGTCAGTAGGGGTGCTGCTGCATTTCGCTGCACCCTGGACAGGTCGCCAGTCCATGAACATAGTCTGAGAGTGAAATTTGTTCATATTCTTCTATATTGAGTTTGAGAACCTATTTTGACAATGATGTGTAATTTCAGCTTGTTCAAGCTCAACTTATCAAATGTTTTATAACACCTACAGTAGCTAGTTGTAAAAATGATTAGAGATTTGATGTGTGTGAAAAGGTTATCCTGCTACAAATACAGTCTATAATTGTTTGTACTATGTTATATGTATAAAAAACAATTAACCTTTGTATTATGAAACTTGTGAAGGCCTTTTTTCAGCAGCAGATACACTGAAACGAGGACAACACTGACCTCTTGTGAATAATTTGTGTCATTGCATAAGGCCGAGGGTTGCCATACTTCCTTAAATTATATAAACATTTCATAAATTAGCCTTAAGCTCTTAAAGGGTGATTTGTCTTTCAGTTCAAGATTTGCAGTTTATTGATTTTAGATTCAACTTTTCATAACTGGATCATCTCAATAACATAAAGCGCTCTCAACAAGAAACCATGAACAAGAGATGAGACTAATCAGATCATATGTGAGCAAATTTAATCTGATTTAGAGTCACTGTCTGTTAACAATGTTCCTATTTATTCTAAACTTGGTCTTTTTCTCTCCTTTGAATCTAAAAATGAGACATAATCTCCTTTTTGTGAGCTCATGAACCAGGCTTTCTACACTTTTCAAAGTTATGGTCACAGTGTCTCCTCATTTTAAACTTTAGATATATTAAGACTACTTCTTTATTTCTTCAAATGCATTTTAGTTTATCGACTTTAATGGGACATCAGCCCTTTTTGATGCCACCACAAACTGTTTAAGATTGAGACTAAATCAGTTTTCTTGTGTTTGCTCTGCCATAACTTTAGCTGCCACTGTGTAATTTGCAAAGGCTCTCATTAAAATGAGATCCCACACCCTGGATAAATACGTGATGGTTGTTTAAAAAAGAAAAAAAACCCAGGAAATACAAACATAATGAAAATAAATGGTGTACATATTAACATATTAACTACCTCAGCAAATTGTGAAACACTGCCACCTAGTGAACAGTATTGCTTAATGCAGGAACGATATTCACTGTGTCGAGGACAGAAGCACTATGTCCTCTCACATACTGACTTTAAACCTAAACCTGTTCACTTTCAGGAGTAATATTTGCTATATTTTGTGTATCAATTAAATAAGATACTGTTTATCAAAAACCATTTAAGAATACAAGAGGATATCATATGCATAATACGGACGGATAAAATGGACTTTCCATTACCTCAGAGTAGTCCACATGTTCTTATCTAATCTCTGACATCAACACACAGCTATCTGGATATTTTCATATTTTTGGCCAAATAATGAAAATTGTTGAGTTTTGAAATCTCTGCATGTTTGCTTGTTCTGAGAACAGATCAGACAACTACTTCAATCCTTTGCAAATTTATTGAGGACTGGGTTAAGAGTATTGCATAATGTTTCTTGCTATTTCCTTCACTGCGTGTCGTGTGCATGTCACTAAAGTGCCTTTAAATCTTGACTAAAAAACTACCTATTTGGAGTTGTATTTAAAACATAATCGATTATGAATTTAGTAATTTGACATTTTACCAACATCTGAACTTGTTGATCCAGGACGGATCTGTTTTCATGTCTGAAACAAAAGGACAAGTAAGGTAATTGTGCATTTTTTATTAGAATCTCAGTTTCCTGTTCTTAACTGACTGGAGTGGCATCCAGTGTAAACTTCTATTGAAAAGTTCAGAGTGTTGTCTACTTAGAGATGATATTTTAGGCTAAAATTGACTTTCAATTACCTCAAAGTAGTCCACCTGTTCTTATCTGATTGCTGACATCAACACACAGCTAACTGGATATTTTCATATTTTTGGCCAAACAATGAAAATTGTTGAGTTTCGAAATCTGCATGTTTGTTTGTTCTGAGAACAGATCACACAACTACTTCAATCCTTTGCCAATTTATTGAGGACTGGGTTAAGAGTATTCCACAATGCTTCTTGCTATTTCCTTCACTGCGTGTCATGTGCATGTCACTAAAGTTCACACAACTTCCCAAAAAGGAGCTTCAATCATGCAGTATATAAATGGATGCCATGAAACAAAATTACAATGATTGGTTGAAAAACATTATAATCTAACACGTCTGTTTCTGCCTCATCTCTATACTGTTTAGTTGTTATATTTCAACCTTTGATGTATGATAAATTGATATGATTATTGAGATAGTTGTTGAGATATGAGGTTACACTATTCTAAGAAATGCAGTGTGGCAATGAATCAACATGTTGATGTGTGTATGTGTGTGTCCCGGATGAGTAATTTGCAATTTTGCAGAGGACTATCAGAAAAGCTCTCAACGTATGACCTCATGGCTGCTGCAGTGTCAAAAGCTCTTACAAAATTCGGTTGGCTGCTTTTCTTTGTCATTTAATGAATATTCTCACCTCACTGCAAGTGTACAAATCCTTCTCTGTACTTATTTTTCACCCTATCAATATTACAAATTATTTTAATCATACATTTATTCCTTGTGCTCTGAACCAAACTATTTCCCTTACAAATGGGTTAATTTTTTTTTGTTTTGCTTCATTTGTAAAACAGAGATTTTCTTTCTTTTTTAAAGCAGGAAGACGGGGAGCGTTCTAGACAGCGATGGGTCCAAATTAATGACCACCAGTCACTGCTAACCAAATCAGTTTGGAAATGTTTTAATTTCTAGACATCTAACACAACTTTTAGGACAATTTAGTTGAATTTTAAAGTTAATGCATAAACATTGTTACTGTTTTAATATGATGAGGGTTAATACGTGTAGAACTGTAGAACTGGGGCACTTATTGCCTTCAAAACCTTCCAATTCTATTAATGTTTTAATCACAAATCATGTTGCAGATGATTACAGGAAACATCTTGGTGAGTAAGATATGGTCTTTGCAATATATGCTCCTCTTATGTTCCTCTTACGATGGCATATCTTTTAGAAAGTACATCAGTATTTGCAGAAGGGAAGCAGTGAAATATAATACGGGAAACTTCAAGCATTTGTTTTTAAGTTACTCTTCCATCCATAAATAGGGATACTAAACACATACATGTTAGGAGGATTATTCTAAAGACTAAAAAAGAACTACAATGCATTTAGGAAAAAAATGCTTAGATCTAAATATTCAATTTTGTAAGATAATGTAGTGAAACATAGTGAAATCTGTTATGAAGGACACTATTACATTATATATTTGATGGTGCTTAAATTATGTTTTATATTTAGTGAACATATGGGTGTTAGTATGGGTTTTTTTCTTTTAAACAATTTTACCGGCTGGGTCTGGTATTACAGGTGGACAGTGCATCTCTCAATCATGTTAATGTCATCAAGCTGCTGGAGCCCATTCAACAAGGGTTTTGCACACAAAATGTAATACTTTAGAGCAACGGTACATGTTTTCATATCACTGTGTGTATCAATGGTGGTGGTATTTATTGGAAATAAATCCACAGGCTGTGTAAATTACCAGGTTTTGATCACATAAAAGCACAATGAAAATAAAATATGCATATACTAAACATTTAAAACATGTGAGGAGTGCAGCTAATCTTTTCACGGTCTACCATAGTACAGCACTTAGCTTGTCTAGTAACTTGCAACATGGCTGCTGTGCTAAAACTGTGTGGTGGTTTATGAACATATTTTCTGGTTCTAACCATCTTTGTTAGTTCATGCTAACAAAGATGAAAATAAACATAAGGCTTGTGAAAGATGCTATCATCTTCTGGCAAAAAAGAAAAGATCCGTTTCAACCATTTAAAACCATTTGCACTTGGTGATGCGACAGACTGGCAACCTGTCCAGGGCATACCCCGCCTCTCGCCCGGAACGTCAGCTGGAGATAGGCACCAGCAACTCCCGACCCCACTAAGGGACAAGGGTGCAAGAAAATGGATGGATGGATGGATGCACTTGGTGACCTGAATCAGTTCATGCAAAGTTTCTAAAAATATATATTATTTCTGCATTTCCCTCAGTGAACTGCTGTTTGGCAAGACTTTTCAACATATAGATTGTCTTAAAATAAACGTAGTGAAGTGACGTACGCAACAAATTTATTTACTATTTTGTTAAATAGCAATGCAAACACAATTATTAACTATAGTTATTAATTATTAGAGAAATGTTAGACCTTGTTACAACATCAACCTCTAGCAACAAAATTATACTTTGGGCAGTCTGGTTCAAAGGAGTGGAAGGAAACACGCCCAATGTTCATTCTCCTTATTTCTCTATTTTGCACCATTTCAAAATTTTGGGGTAAATTGGTCAAACTATTTTGACAGAGCTCTGTGTGACATATTGTTTGATTGATCAGATGTTGGTTGATATTTTTCTACAACTACTTCACTGCTTTTTGTGTCTGCAGAAGACGTGAATGCTTAACCCAGATAGTCTGCGCCACGGTATGAAAGGTGTGCGAACACAAACTTGTCAAAACCACATGGCTGTGTGTCGACTGTTCGGCTTTGGATCAAGTATGTTGGAGACTTAAGACTGTCAGGTGTTGTTTTCTTTTACAAAGTAAGTCCAGAAAAGCAACATTTGGGCAACAAGGCAATGAATTTAGCTACTTCCTGCTTCCTCCACTGAGCTGAGTGATAAACGAACACTGCGACACACACGGGACGTAATATTAAAAATTTCTGTACCTTTTTTTCCCCCTCAACACAACTTTATATCCTGCATTACCAAATGTTTTTTTTCTGTGGTGAATGCAACAAAAGTTTATTAAGCACACCACAGAAGCCCAAGCCCAACAATCAATTCAATAATTTTGGAAATTCTGGTTAGCTGTTTGTGTAACAATGTTAGAAAGGTGTGGTAAAACACTTCCATCCCACACAACAGCCATGTAAGCCACATCTCATCACAGAAGTTTTGAGCATGCTGAAAACAGCTGGGGATGGACCATTTTTAATGGTGGAACACAGTTTTACAATTGTCTGGTGAAGGATTCCTACAAGCACTGTCATGAGAATGAAGAATTTCCTGGCAGACCGCAATGTTTTTGCCGGAGCATAATATTTGTCTACTCACAATTTTAATTTAGTTTTTCTTAAGCAAGACTTGGTTTTCCCCAATATTGTAGAAACAAAAATTGTTTGCATGTTTAACCATAGCATTTTATTTTTGAGATGGTCAATGTTTAGGAAAGGTACAAGTTCTCTTACTATGCCTACTCACGACAGCATTTCACAACAGAACTCCAGAACTTTGAGGGTCTCACTTTGGATTATGTTCATATGCATCCAAGGCACAAATGCATTTTAAACTCTACATCAGTTTTCAATATTGATAGAAAACTGGAGACATCTCTGAAGCAGGCGGTTTTCATTACTGTGACCTGGAGGTCACATAGCATTTCTACCTTGTCTAAATTAAAAAAATAAAACAACGAAGGATAAATGTCATCCATGAAATACTATATGAGCACTTTACATGTAAAACAGCAGATATTTTAATGGGTTAAAACATGCCCAACATCCTCTTGTGGGTTCCTTAGCTTATCTTAGTGTCAACTGCGCATTACGTGTGAAGAACATTACAGGAAGAAAATTGCAGATGCATAAGATATGAAATTATGCATTTTGTATATTCTCAGAAAAAACTTCCATGTGTGTGGAAAGATAAGTGTTACCTGTTCTGGAAATCTTTAATTTAAGCAGATGTGGAAGATAATCGCCTTTTCGTGTAGCTGCAAGAACCACAGAGGTTTGGTTTCTATGAAGCATCAATACTGTGTGCACAATTATCAGGCAAGTTCTAGTTTTGACCATATCATCATTTCTGCACATATTTTCCAACTGCAAGCTGTATGTAGTTGGATGCTTAAATATAAACTTATCAGCTAATGTGTATTGGTTTATGGATGGATCGAGGGGCCTAAGAACATCAACATCTCATGGCAAATTGTGCATAAAATAGGCCAAAAAATAGATTTAAGTGACTCTGAAAAGTCCAAAATTGTAAAAAGTCAGTCAGAAGGATGCAGCACTCTTGAAACTGCTAAGACGATGGTGGGGGAGTTACCGTGGAACTACAGAGTTTTGCTGCTAATAATCAAAAGGGTCGCAGGAAACATGTTGAGAAAAAAAGATGTAAATTAACTGCCAAAGATTGGAGAGAAGAATCAAATGAGAAGCTACCAGGAATCTGTTATCTTCCACTGCTGTCGTATTCCAGAACTGCAACCTTCTTGGAGAGCTAAGAAGTACAAGATGTCCAGAACTCAGAGACAAGGCAAGAAAGGCTGAATGAAACCCGACCACCACTGAACAAGACACATAAGCTGAAACGTCAGGACTGGACCAAGACAGATCTGAAGACAGATTTTTCAAAGGTTTTATGGACTGAGGAGATGAGACTGACCAGATGGACGGGCCTGTGGCTGGATCAGTAACGGGCACAGAGCTCCACTTCGTTCCGGACGCCAGCAAGGTGGAGGCGGGGTAATGGTATGGGCTGGTATTATTAAAGATGAGCTAGTTGGACCTTTTTGTGGTGAAGATGGACTCAAAAAGCAACTGCCAAACCTTCTGCCAGTTTTTAGAATACACTTTTTTTCCAGCAGTGGTTCAGGAAAAAGTTGGCATTTTTAATCATTTGCTTAACAATTCTGCACACTAATAGCTGCCCAGTAATCATGTGCACACAGATATTGTCCTAAGACAGCCAAAATTTACTTTTACTTTCTAAATATTCCGGTTTGAGAGGTTATAAGCATCTCTGAATTGGCCGAGACCGTTATAGTTGTTAAACAATAAAACAAATCCTCTAAAATTCAACTTGCGTATTAATGGTGCATATAGTGTAGGCATGTTTTTATGAACGTGTTTATTGTTTATTGCCACAAATCATTTCATGCCAATTCATTATATTCAAAATACATTGATAATAATTTTTAAAAATCTCTTACCCTAATTACAGAGGGTTCCTTTAATCTCTTGTTTGCAACTCTTTTCAACTGTATGGTTAAAGTATAATTATCTGTATGAGAAAAAAGGGAGAACGATTCATTAATGCATTCCTCCCTTGCAGGCATAAACTGTGCATGAAGTGTTGAATAGATGCAATTAATTTTCTAAGCCCACTGAACTTGTCTTGCACTCAGTAATAATCACGTTATTATCTTATGGGTCAAAGTCTATATTCCGTAGCAGTAGCTTGTGTAGCTCCTTAATTGCAACACATCCAAACCACAGGATGTTCATAAAAAATTGCTTACAGAGTGACCTCTTGGTGACTGTTTGGGAAACTCAGTGATTTTTAGGATGTTGTTGTAAATGTTTCCATTTCAGCAGTGAAGACATCTGCACTGCAACTTCTCGATATGACTTTTTAGAAAAAAAGATCAAGAGGAGTGGAACAAGAAGTACAAAAGGCGCCAATTGCTGATTATTAACACCCTGAATGATTAATGCTGCAGGATGAATCAAGCAGGGGTGTTGGTGCCACCCACCACCACATCAGATTAACTATAGTAGGTTAGGAAATGGAAGGAAATGCAGTCATCAAATTACAAATTGCTTTCAGAATAAGCTCAGCATTTATTTCTTGTGAACATATATTTTAAGTGGTTAACGTAAAAGAAGCCATGTAAAATACAGTCGATTCTGCGGTTAGGGCCAAGAGTTAGAAATTTATTTTTGATTAGACTTAAATATAGTTAGTGATCAGGCACGATCTGCGCTTGCAGAGTTTACAGCCATAAGTTCACAACTACCAGAAATGATTTCTCCCCTGATTTCCAATGGATGTTTGAGCCTTTTGAAAGCATCCGATCTGTAGACCCGACTCAGCGAAATGAAGCTTCAGTAAGACAGACTTATTTGGAGAACAGGAAAAAATAAAACTATTATAGCACAACTGAAAAAGCTTTAAAACGTGAAACTAAGTATTAAATATCTAGGACAACATGAGGCCTACTGTTGCTACCAGTTGCACTGGGCCACAATCGTAGGCGACTCCTTTTTTGTATTAATTTCCATTGTATTCTCCAAACTTTAATGTTGTGGGGGTTTTATATATTAAAAGAAGGTCCTCAACAAGTCAATACACAGACGCCAAAGGTAAAACCCATGTAAGACTGTTATGACTTGTGAACCCATTTGAATACATGTGACTTTTACTAAATGCATTTTTATGAAGCCTTTCCATTTTGGCTTCTGCTTGGGCATGATGGAATAGGTGTGTGGTAAATAGAGATGACGAGGAACTAGGGCTCCTCATCACTTCTATAGGGTTTGGAAAGAACTGAAAGACTTAAGAAGTTGACAGAAAATCAGAGGGGAAGATTAGTCTTAAACATTTAGGAACCTAACTAGAGGAAGTGGCTGATGATAGCAATCAGAAGTTCCTGTTGAGCAAGATAAAGTAACGAAATAGCAGAGCATAACCCTGACACTCATAAAAGAGTCAGGCTTAAAACAGAATCCAAATATCATCAGTGATCAAGAAAGACTTTAACAAACTCAAATGGCATGCTTAACTACTCTTCTATGGATAAGCATAAAATGATCAATATCTGTGGCAGATCAGTCGGGGAGGGTGACTTTTTAAAACCTTCAAAGTGTTACCTGGAAAGTTTTTAAACAAATGCAGTTTCATAACTCTCACACAGTCCAAATTAAGAACTGCAAAAATCTTTTGCCCTCTGCCTCCAGAAGGCGATGGAAAAGATACTATTCGACTTTTAAACCAACCAGTTTATTTATTTATTTATTTTTCTGCAGGCTCGGACATAATGTCACACTTATGAGAGCACAATGATTTCACAAGTATAAAATCCAATTTCCTTAAGGTCTGTCTGGGATAGAATATGTAGTTAAGTAAGATGATTTAGTCGTCTCTCTTCTAAATATTTCTTTAATGCTGTAGTATTTTCTTGATGTCGATCTAAAGCAGAGTTTGAAAAATATGCTGAAATCAAGCTGGATGTTCATATCTTCACCTTCTTTATCTTTTTGAAAAATCTTTATGAAAAAAAAATGGTCTACTTTGTTTCATTTAGATATGCTATAACTGCGCTCATTTCAATTAACAATGGTCAAAAGACATTGTGGAGTGATCTTCGAGATAATGTGTGCCATTGTGTGGGACAATGTGAGTCTTCACCATGTCATCCAAATCAGACGGTGTTTCAACATTAACCAAGAATTTCTTAAATATAATATTTTCTTTCCAGTTGCCTTCACTCAAAAGAAGAGTTCCTCTCTTCATGATTTTGGAAAGTTTATCCTTACATTAGAGGAAATCTCATCCAGGCCATAGAACTTTTCAGTAAAGACTTAAAAGTGTGGATGCATGCTTAGCATGGATTTGGCTAACCAGGAGTTTTCCACACTGCTTCCCCACATAAAATAGATGAAGTCCTGTGGCCTGACTCAGCATGATGACATGATGCTGCAGAGTGGATTCTGTATGAAAACACAAACCATAATTCTGATTTTTTTTTGTTTATTTTTTCACTGCAAGTTCTAAACGAGAGGATTTCTTTTTAAGGAAATACATTATATTTGTGCAGAATAAAGGTTATTTCATAGTCTTTATAATCTAATAATTGTATATTCCTTTTTTATGTTTTGTTCAGTGACAACACTGTGGTTTTGAGTGCAGTTTGAACAGTTTTGAGGTAATAGTTTGGCTTTGCAGAAACAAAACTGTAAGTTTAGTGAAAAAGTTTATAATTTGGGTTTTGTGTGTAGAAATTAGACAAATGGATGGATGGTGTTGAGAAATGACTTAATTGAGAACAAGTGTAGTCTTAGCGTTGGAAGACTTAAAAAAAACGTAGTGTGGTCTGGAGCCACATGATTTGCATGTGCAAACAGACAAACAGATAAAAGGAAGGATGTCGAGTAAAAACGGTCGGAGGTGTTTGTTGCTCCTCAACGTCTCAGACTGTAATCTCACCATGTTCATCTACTGTAACTTCGCAGCGTTGGTGCTTGTGCTTACTTTGAATAGTCAAGGTGAGTCTCTTTTGAAATATCTTATTGTACAGTATATAAAAGCTATGCATTTATGTATTTTATAAATTTGCTATTATTCATCTGAATAAAGGGGGGCAGCTATCTCATCTTCTAACCAAACAAGGGCAGCATAATAAAGTGAACTGAAAATGGGGGGGAAAAAACGCTTTTTTGACATTGACCTTCAATAACAAAAAGCTTTTTAAACAGCCTACGTTGTTGAGGACACACTAAAACATGAATAATTTACCCCTTTATGTTTGATGTTGGATGTTCTCTCATGCAAGTTTTGGGTTTCTTCATATGTGGTTTCACGTTTGCTTTTACTTTAATCATGACTCATTTTAAAGATGGTAATAATCGTTGCTACTAATTTAACATTTAACAAAAAGTATGTTGAACAGCTCATGCAGGTAGAATCATTGGTGGCCAGGAGGCTGCACCTCACAGCAGGCCGTACATGGCCATTTTGACTTGCCACGGTGCCAATGGTAACACAACATACTGTGGTGGGTTCCTGGTGAGTGAATATTTTGTGATGACTGCTGCCCACTGCAAAGCCGAGTAAGTTTACTATAAGTCACTTTATACTACAATAAACGGATAATTTAGAATTCATTCCTTCGTCTTTTATTGTTTCTTTTCTTTCTTTTATCTTTTCTCTCTATCTTTGTAGGACTTATGAAGTTTGTCTTGGGGTGAACAATTTCACCAGCCAAAATAAAATATGTTTTTCTGTGAAGCAAGATTTTCCACATGAGAAATACGAGAACATAACTTACACAAATGACATCATGCTTCTGAAGGTAACATAGATCTGGAAATGAAAAAAATTATTGTTTTTTATTACTTCCAATAATAAAAATAATATTGTTTTTGACATGTACAAGAATTAAAACAAAACACATTGTAAGTTAAACAGTTTTTAAAATATTTTCTGTTGTTTCTTTAGTTGTCTACCAAAGTTGATTTTGACAAGAATGTGCAGCCTATTGTCCTGGCAGACGTATGTGACGACAAACTTCCCAAACACTGTCTAGTATCTGGTTGGGGTACAACATGCACGGACAGTAAGTGGTTGTCTCCTAAACTCATGGAAGTCAACGTGACGCTCACTCATGATGATCTCTGTACCGACAAAAATGCGTACTGCTCTAAAGGGGAGAAGAGACCCGGTGAGGTAGGTTTTTTCTCTGCTTTCTCATCTTTCCTATCTTTGTCTTATGACAGACACACAAACCGATCTCTTCCCTCTGGACCGTCATCACATGCTGTGTCTGTGCTTGCAGGGAGACTCTGGTGGTCCGTTAGTCTGTGAAGATGAAAAAGCCTTTGGCGTGATCGCAGCAAATGACCCTGTTCTTAAACGGACCAAGTACACCAAGATACCCCACTACAGAGAATGGATTGATGAGATTATGAAACATAACTGATTAAATACTGTTCAGCCATTTTTCCACAACATAAAGACTGAATTCAAATGAATGACAGTTTTGTGTAGCTTCTTGGTAATTGGAATCAGAGGATAGTTTCTTTTGTTTTTCATTTTGCTTGTGTTCCTTAATAAAATCAAGCTTTCTGCTTTTTTCTCTACAGCATACTGTTAAATAGCCAAGCAATATGATGCCTTTTTACCTGTTGTAAAAGAAATGTCCTTCCTTTTCATATTGTAACTCTTACTATCATTTAGTTTCATAAAAATGACTCAGTGATTTGAAATTTCCATCACTGATGACTCAGTGATAGAAACTTTGTAATCTATTTTTAATACTTAATTGTTCATACTGTACTGTTTGATAAGTAGGATAAACTGGAATGTACAAGTGACTGAATATATTTTTTTTTGTAAAGTGCCTTGAGATGACATTTGTTGCGAATTGGTACTTATTGGTACTAAAATGAATTTAATTAAATTCATGTATGTTGAAACTGGGCAATGGAGTCTGAGTCTCTCTTCTATTAATTTGACTGACTGGATTTATAACTTAGATTTGTTTTTTTTTGTGGGAGAAAAACAAGCAAATATCGATGTAGAAATGTATCAGCTTTGAAAATTAAAATTGAAGAGTTTTTCTTTACCTTTAATGACCTGGGGTCTCGACGTGTGGACCCGTCCTGGACAAACACTCCCGCCTGATGACAGATGGAGTTAGGACCAGCTTCCTTGCAGACCTGCAGTGATAAACAGGAATGGATGAATGTTTTCATTTATATTTTAGTACAATATGATATGTTTCAAATTATTTTCAACTATAAATAGAAAAAACCTCATTAGCATTACAGCAGTCAAACCCTTCCTATTACTGCAATTAGGTTGGATATTTTGGTGATTGGAGCCCATCATTCCCACAACTCCAGAAGTATCTGTTACTACAGAAACATGATTTGATTAACTATAAAACATTTAATGTGTTTTACAGCAATCTACAAGTAAAAATTTAAGCCACTAAACAAGGAGTATTTTTATTGACACTTTATAACATTTTTGTCTGTCCCCCAGCATGAGGATATACGGGTTGGTGCATTTTGTAGATACGCCACCAGGTTTGTCCCAACCTGATGGAGAAAGAAGACACAAAAATCAGGCCTTTAGTGAATTTAAAGCTAAAGCTCTACAATCCCAGAAACTAATTTTTGACTGATTCTAGTTTAACACAAAACTTTATTGAATGTGAATTTGAGCTTGATTCAGAGATGAAAGTTGACTTAGAGGCTGGATAACAATGAAATCTTCTGAACTTCCAGGTTAATGGGAGAAGATTGACAGTCCTTGCTCTTCTTGGCCAAATGAAGGATCTTCTTCTTAATTTGCCATTAGTTTCTAGTCAGGATTCTGGCTGTGCTATTCCAAATAAATTAAGTCACTTCTTCTCAGAATAAATGTGTTGATAAATTAAAAAAAAGGTTACTTTAAAATAAATAAAGGGTATGACTAACATGGGCAATATAGACAATTATAGACAATTTTATATCTAGGGGGAAAAGAAATCTCAGTTGGGTAACGTCATCAACTTGTCTTTGGCGCCACCATGTGGTGGTTTTGCATTTTTCATGATCAAACTAATGACAATTCAAGTTGATGCCTTAAAGTTATAAACACAACATAATCTAAATCAAGCCTAGTTGTTTAAATTAAAAACTTGTTAAAAAATATGAATGGAAGATCAAGATATTATTTTTAAAGATCTATGGACCCTTGACTTCACACTCTCAATCATAATGTATCTCAATATTCAACTACATCTTTTTCTTTTGACCCGTTTTCATGACTTTTAAGTTTAATCTTACAGTTTGCTGCCTCTGAGAGACCATTTTAGAATAACATAACTTTATCAAACAAAATATTAGCAACTTAAAAAATCTGTTCAGATGTTAAACTCCTCTATATCACAGAGCACAGCAGAGGGCAGCAACCAGATTTCTGTCCCCCTCTGAAAATGTCTTGTTAATAATGCTAAAGGTACAAATATGTGAAGTACTTTGAAATATAGCCCCCTCCAAATAGAAGATGGTTATTATGGGAGGTAGCAGACAACCAGGAGAGGATTCATGGGATCGATGGAGCTGTCCAGGAAGGCTGGATCCAGGAAGGTGACATCAAGGAGAAGGTGGATCGCAGGCAAGGAAACGATCACAGAAACAAGCTCCCTGCTCTCAGGTGATCTCCATTCCCCTCGCTGTGAGACTCAAGCACCACCTGGCTCCATCTCCACTGAATTAGGTTAGATTGTGATCTCACCATGCTGACTTACTGTATCCTGATGAAGTGACGTTCATTTTATTACTGACAGTGTTTTACATATAACAGTTTTTTAAATAATGCTTTTATGATGCTATCCCACATATTTTCTTGAAATATGTGGGATAGATTTTTCGACTCCTGTAAAATCTTAATATTTCCAAATTATTATTAACCTTGTATAAAAAATGTCACAGAGGGAAAGTCATTGGAGGTCACTGCAAAGGAAGATGTTGACTGCAGCTCACTGCAAAGCCAAGTGAGTTTAACGTAGCCTATGTTCATGCGTCAGTAGATTTAAGACGTGTTGGAAGACAATGAATAATAATTAAAAACTATTTTCAAGGTCTTAACAGGTTTTCTTGGGGCTGCACAATTACCAAAACAAAAATAAAACAATTCTGTCTGTGAAAGAAGAATTTCAGCATTGGTGCTTTGATGGACATAGAAATGACAAAATGCTACTAAAGGTAAAATACCAATTTCTAAAGAAAATCATCATATCTACATTTCAATCTGGAGATACTCAAACAGAGAAAGAAAGCTATTAAAAGAGTTTAATGACAAAATGAACATGAAAATAAACAAAGTCCTTTGGCGTTCAGGCCCCGGCGGGGGAAGTCGAGCTGGACTTCGATAAGCTCAAAGAACATTCCTGATGCAGCATAGGAATGGAGATGGTTGGAGGAAGATGAGGCCTGACAGCCTGGAGCAGAAAGTGGAGATGAGACGGAGGTGGGTCGATCGCAGCTGGTGAGCAGAGGAGGCCATGGGTGGAGGTCCTTTTGAACTGGAGCCCAAACGATGATTGGCTGGAGTGAGGCTTGGACCGGCGCTGATAGGTCCAGGTTGCAGAGAGGGAGGCGCTGATTGATGAGGCAGGTGCAACTAGAGTTTTCCAGACTAAACTTTTGTCAAGACTCCATTAGATTATAGCTTTTTTTAATTTTTTTTACTTTTTGCAAGTCTTCTAGATTGCGATTCAGAAATGTCTCTGCTTTATCTAAAGAACAAAATTAAATATCTTCCTATGTACTCTTGGTTGTCCTCCAAAGCTAAGCTGAACAACGTGAAAACTATAGCTCTGGTTGGCAGGAGCGATGATTCATCATGTGGCTGGGGACAAACAAACCTGGAGAACAAACACATCACCTACACTCAGCCAATATAACACTTTCTAAAAAACAAAAAAGAAGGTGTATACCCAAGAAAAGGTGTACTGCTCTCAGGGACACATAGTGCTAGGTCAAGTAAGTCTCTGTCTCCTTTTATTTTTTCCAGTAGAACAAGAAGATACAGAATTACTTTTAGTGAAAAACTGTGACCATATCTTGTGTTTGTGCCTTCAGGGAGACTCTGGTGGTCCGTTGGCAGGGAACTGCCCTCTGGCTGTACGCTGTACAAACACAGGTACTGACAATGTTTTACATATAACATAGGTATGAACAAGAAAATCAATTCATTGTACTAAATTATTCACTCCTAATCTCATCAGATTAGAAGTTTGAGTTTTAATTGCAGGTGTTTTCATCTGAAAAATTTGATGTTAATATGACTCTGGGGTATGAAGTTGCGTGGGCCACACAACAGTTATGCAGGTTGAGAATAAATGTAAAATGGGTGAAAATATATCAGATAGCAGATATTTTAGATATACCATTGGGAAACAAATCAGCTTAACAGTGTCTTGTGCGTGTCTTCTTCATGGGGGACCAAATGACAAATTCCTAAAGATGTGCGAGATTTTTGAGCATCATCTATCTATCTATCATAAATAATGATAATATAATCTGACATCCTGGACACAACAAAATTTTGTTTCTACTTATGTACTCAAAAGGTAAGTGAAGCAGAAAATAAATTATACTTAAATAGATAAGCAATACTAGATAGACCATACATTTTGAATCAAACATGCTATCACTACATAGAGATAAAATTGACCTGTAATGATTAAATGACTACAAGATTTGGCACCACAATCAGTTAGTAAACGCAGAAAATATGAATCCAAAAAGTTTTTTGTTTAAATTTATTTAGTGATTTTGATATTAATCTCATGTCAGACACTGTGCATCATAAAAACACAAAAATCTAAAGTTGTGAAAACATCAAATATTCACAAGTTTGAGAAACCAGCAAAAAACATTAAATTTTGTGCAGTGCTGTCGTCATATACGTATCACATTGGTGAATGTTCCAGTTAAAAGCAACTCAAACGTGTGTTTTTCAGCTTTGATTTAAAGGAACTCAGTGTTTTTGCTGTTTTGCAGTTTTCTGGAAGCATGATCCAGATTTGTAGTGCATAGAAGCTGAATGCCGCTCCTCCATGTTTGGATGCTGAGCAGAACAGAACCAGAAGATCTGAGACGTCTGGAAGGCTGTTAAAACAACAGCAGAATCTTAAATGCATTTTTGTACTAAACTATTCAGTAATTAAAAAAAGTATTTTAAAGCCTATTCACTGAGATAATAATGTAAGTAACATACTAAAATGCATAACAATCCATATTTGCTAGAGAGCCTCCAGAGAAACTTATAGAGGAACAAAAATGAGAACTTGCACACATTCACATCTTACATGCAGAAAAAGTAAAAAAAAAATAAAATCACCCCACTGTGAACTAATCGGTGGGAAATATGTTTCTGTAGCATTGTGCAAGTCAAGAAGAGGAAGCAGATCCTGATAGCCATCAGAGATATTTGCTGAATGTGTTATTTGCAGAGATGCAAAGTCTTCAAGCAATCAGAGGTAAAAACAACAACTCTGAACTGTAAACGGAATTGCAAACAAAGGCCTTCTGTAAAGGCACGGTGCTTTAGAAGTAAAATATTTGGTTTCATAATTCAAGCTCATGTTTCTAATCAGATGTCAGCAAATACCCACATAATCCGCACATACATAGAAAATTTTAGAGAATTAAGCTCTTTGTAAAACAAAATTAAAAACACAAAGTATTAAAGTACTGAACAAACTTTTTAAAAGCCTTTTTTGCTTATGACAAATTCAAGACATTTTCTATATGGATTTTGATTCTTTCTCACAACTAACATTTTAAGAGTTTTTCACGTCAAAAAAGTTCCAGGGGATATTTTCTCTGTCAGGACCTTGAGTAATGTTCTTGTATTTTTAATCAAATACGAGTCAAGTAAATAACTTGGACATTTTATTAGTTTTATTATTTATTTTTTTAAAAAGGCACTAGGTGTGCATTACTAGTTGTTTTTATAGTAAATTCTGTACCTGGGTACATCTACCTTACTTTTTTCAAAAACTTCAACAATAAACACAGTGGAATGAAAAAAAGTGTTATTCTGTGCATGTTTACGTGCAAAAAATGTTTTTACTGATCTAATTTTCAGTAAATTCTTATTATTACCTTTGTCGTTTTCAAGTTATTTCAGTGATCAGTGTATTCTTCATTAATGGGAGGGCACCAATAATTTTCTTCATGTATGTAAAGAGAGCCAGCATTAGGCCAGTGCCAATCGTCTGGATCACTCAGTGTTTGACACGCCACCACCAGAGATGAGGAGGTGCAGTTCAGCCCACACTGCTTTCATCTACTTAAACAGGCAATGTGCAAATTGAGCAATTTCAAACATGAAAATGTTTAAATCATACAGAAAACAAACTACAGAAGAGTGAAGAGAATGAGTTGATTTTCTTGTTCATACCTCTACTTATGATGATGCTCATCACTGGATAAACATGATGAAAGTTCATTCTTTTCTGAATTGAAGCACTTAAGAGGTGCAGAAACGTCCATAGCCTTTCATTTTTATTGACTGGTTTGTTAATTGTACGTCGGTGTAAACACCATCTATGCTTTTGAAGTGTTTTAGTATGAGATTGAGCGTTGGTATCCAAAAGTATTTAGGCAGTTAACCTAAGTGATTAAGAAAAAAATATATTTCTGAAAACAATTGTTGGTTGTTATAAAGTTTTGAGAATCCAAAATATTTGGAAAAGCTTTTTTTTAATTGCCTTCAGAGGAAAAAGGCCACTTTCTTAAATTAATTGGTTATCTGAAAGTTACTTTACTTAATTTACTTCTCAGTCATTCTTTCTTTGTTCGCTTTCGGTTTATTCTCACACAGATGACACGTAGCAGCTCGTGGTTTGGTGCTATGCTGTGTTTTTTCTTGTACTGCTGCTAACCCAAACTTATTTGAGCGTTTTTTTAATGAAGTAAAAAAATAAATAAATCAATATTTACCCAAAGCATTGTTAATCCTGATCTGTTTTACTTTAATGTATATACATTTGTGTATATCCTTGTTAAAAGACGATAAACACATGGCACAAAGTGAGAAACCAGCATTTTGTTTTACTTTTGACATTAAGCACATCAAATCTATAAAAGCTCAAGCTTCTATCTAAATACCGCAAACAAAGCAATATTTTTCTTAAGGCTTGTATTGGTAGCAACAATCTAAATTACTTAATGTTACGCCAACATTTCTCTCAAACATACACTATTAACTATTCATTCAGCATTTAGTATAATGATCAGAGCATGAACTTGAAAAACAGCCAATCTCAGTATGAAATACAGAACTATAACACCAACAAACTTAACCAAATAAAACAAATCATCAGGTTATTACTTCTGCACTAAAAATGTTGTCAAATGGTTTGATGAAGATGATATGAGGCTTTCAGATGCTGTTTCAGTTGTCCTTCAGGATATTATTGATCCAGTCAATGGTGTCCGGTATGTTTGTGTACTTGTACAGAGTGGAACCACTGATTGGTTTGCTTGCTGACACCACTCCATACGCCAGTCCATTGCAGACCAATGGACCTCCGGAGTCTCCCTATAAGCACAAACACAGAATGTTGGGAGTGAATAGGAAACATTGAAATTAATACTTTACTTTGAACGACAATTTTTTTTCTTTACTTAGAAAAAAAGGAAAAATTAAATAAAAATACCCCGCTTGTTCCTGTACATCCTTCAGAGCAGTAAGCACGTTCTCTGGTACAATTCTGATTTTTAACAAGTGTGACATTGACTTCCATCAACTTCGAAGGCATGGTTGCATTTGATTTCACTTCCCAACCGCAGACTGAGCATGGATTTGGCAGTGAGCTACAATCCTCCTGTGCCGGCTCAATGTGTTTGACATGGTGGGCCAAGTTTATGTTAGGGTACAACTGAAGGAAGAATTGGAGATAGTATTAAACAATAAAAAAAGACAGCAATATGTGGTCCGTATTTTTTTAACAAATTTTGTACATGTTAACATATTAAAGTAGTAGTAGTTTCAGATAAATATAAATTATACCTTCAGCAGCATTATGTCATTTGTGTATTGAGTGTTACTGTAGTGATCATGTGGAAAATCTTTCTTCACAGACACGTTTTTATGAGTTTTAAACTGTTTGTCAAACCCATAAAAAACTTCATACTGATGATCCCTAGTAAACAGAAATGGGGGAAAGTTAGTTGTTTTTTTCCCATCTGCCTCCAAGCATTCATTTGAATAAAATGTATAATCATGTCACACTGACTTGGCCTTGCAGTGAGCTGCAGTCATTACAAAATCTTTTCTAATAAGGAATCCACCACAGCGTTCCAGTTTATCCTCAGCATTTCTCATCCGCAAAAACACCATGTACGGCCGTTCGTGTGGATCGACCTCCTGGCCTCCAATGATTTTTTCTGCATGAACTTGTTTTTGGTAAAATACAAAGTTAATGGTGATGATAATGACAAAACTATTAACACCATCAAAATTAAGTCACTGAAAACACAAGAATAAATCTTAAGAAATGTTCCTCTTTAATTATAAAACCAAGATATATATATATATATATATATATATATATATATATATATATATATATGGCATGAATTATTTTTTTCGATCCATAGA
>CAEGAF010138135.1:0-11130 GCA_903067075.1 Micropoecilia bifurca
TGTGTGTGTGTGTGTGTGTGTGTGTGTGTGTGTGTGTGTGTGTGTGTGTGTGTGTGTGTGTGTGTGTGTGTGTGTAAATTCAGGTGGAGATGTGACAGCATCCTCATCCTGCTTCCATACACACTCTTCCTTGCTCTTTCAGCCTCACCTTCACTCCTCATCTCACAGAGGCTAAATGTGTGTGACCCAGTACTAAAGGCAACACACACACATGCACGCATGTACGCGCACACGCACACACACACACAAACTAATGGATCAAGTCAAAAGGGCGACGGGCTTCCCTACCCACTGCAAAAAAATATATAACAATCAGACCACATCTCTACGGTGTTTGAAATGTTGAAAATATTGCCTTCTTTCAGTGGCAAACACTTAACACACAAACATGTAAAGTTTCTTGGTTTTCAGTGGGAAATATCAAAAATACCACATGATTATTTAACTGGAAATGTCAAGAGAAATCAACAGAATCCAATCTGGGTTGGAAACTTTAAATCCAGTCATTGCTGAGTGAAGAAGGAAAAGTAAGGCATTTAAAAACAGTCAACAAAGTTGCTCCATTTTCTCTGAAAATTTTAAGGCTTTTTAAATTCCCATCATAAAGCTAAACATAGCTTAATTACAATGGGCGCTATTTTATCCCTAACAATCCCTAACAGTAAAAGTAATGTGCAAAGTGTCAATCTAAAAAATGTTTCTGCTGTGCTTTGAAGAAGACAAACTCATTGGAAGCTTTTAAATGAGTGATGCATGTTCTTGACAATCTTTTAGACTTTTTTCACTTTGACTGAAATTTTACCCATTTAGTCCTAGTGCCAAGCCAAAGGCAAAGTGGGCTTAGAAATGCGGAAAGGACACAGCAGGACAAAATCAAAACCAGTGAAAAAAAACAAAAATGTGAAACAAGACTTCAGTTGATGTAATGCAGCCGCATCAAAATATTTTTCCGACACATTCAACATCGTGAATGTCTTCAAAGAGCCAGTTGTGGCAGAATATGTTGATAAAACGACCTATTAAAAAAAACTGAATAAATATTATTGCTTTATCTGCTAAAAAGTTATTTAAAATACTTTCACATTGATGTAATTTGGCAAAATACAAATAAAAAACTATTTGACTAAACTGATCAAATAAAATTTAAGCACAAAACTGTTATCTTGCCACCCTTTTTCAATGCCACAGAAAAGGGTGTGATCTAATGGTTCTTTAACTATTAATATTATTTTTTATTATTATTAGCTTTACAAATTTAATCTTATGCAAAAATGCACATTTCTTATCAGCAAACAGTTTTCAGTTTCTTATTTTTTCAACATTGTTTTAATAAATGAAATATGAAGAAATAGTCTATTTTAAAATAGTTTTCTTAAACATACAAACCTCAATGTTTTGTAATTCAGAGTTAAGCAGCTTAATAAACCAAAACATTCCTCTGACAATGACCAACTACACATAATGGGGGAAAAAAGTCAAAATAAAAATAAAAGCCTTATAAACTATTGATTGAGACCACCTGAAAATATTACACATAGTCGTGGCTCCTTTAAAGCAAAATCTGGAATAAAATAAAATAAAATAAAAAATCTTGTGCAGAACGATGCCTCCAAGTATTAACGGTCATTCTTATTGCTGACACTTTTTCCTCATCCTGCCTGAGGAGCTTTTCCACAGCACTCCCAGTTTCCAGGTCACATATCACCTACTTTACTCTTAAAACTGCAGATCCAGGACAGCTCCACCACACAGCCTTACCCCAGTACTGATTTATAAAGCAACAGAGACAACAGCATCTTCCAGGCCCTGCTTTTATATTTAACCAGGCTATAACAGTAAACGGCCAGATAGAGAAACCACCACAAGACACGATGTTAAAACTTCTACAAGAGAGCGACGCAGCTCAGTCTTATTTAGATATAATATACATAAAGACTCGACTGTTTAACCTTTTATTTCCTCTTTTGTGTCTACCAGATAACACCATCACATGGTGGTGATGAACTACGCACCGCATGTTCTGTCTCATTACATTTTTTTTCTAAAACGACATCCGTTCATCTGTCAGACGGAGAGAGACGACAAGGGAAACGGCAGATATATTTTCCAGTTAGCGTGGAGATGCAAAGCAGGAAATTAAGAAGCAACTATCAGCTGAAGCTGGATTTCAATACACACTCACACACACGCACGCACACACAGTGCAGAAATGAGGCATTCAGAGCAGAGCGTCAGATGGCGAGAACGAAATATCTCAATCATTGTGACGCAAGCATGGCTCATCTAATAGAGCCAACTTCAAACTCGGGTCTATTTACTGTGACAGCATTAACCAATACGAGAGATTTTCTTCAGACATTTCTGGGACGTGTGGCTGCTCAGGCGGAAAGCATTTTCTGACAGCCTTAATCTCCATTCATCTAGATTTGGTAAGGATATACCTACTGTCCCTGTATGAGCAACCGGGACCTATGAAATTAAAGTTTGGTCCAAACGTCTTGAGTCATCCCTGATTCCTCTAGATTTTACTACCTAAGAGAAGTGAGATGATCTAACAAAAAACATATTTTAAATTACGCCTATAGGCATTCTGAGATACAATTTGTTCCTATTAATTCAAGTGAATCACTGAAAACTACCAAAGGTAACGTAGTCGCACAGACATTTCAGTGGCAGTAAAATTATTTTTGAAGGACCCATTAGAAGAAAATCTGGCACGCTTCATCAACTATAGAATGATGCATCACTAAGGTCTGTTGCCTGGTATTTTTCTCATTTCATTTCTCAATACATGGCAACTCACTATACATTTAGAAAAGATTCTTCAAACGCAAATGGTTAAGAGAGACCCATGATCCAAAATTCACATTTTGCTTGTACTTATACTTATGTTTGGGCCTCAACTGCTTCTAAAGACAGTACACACACTTAACAACACTGCCCTGCCGTTTTTCGCCAATAAGTACAAAGAACTGTATTTGGAATATTTGGTAGCGCCACATTGCTCCAGAATAACCTGGTTTTCACTTATGTGTTAGATTTATCCCCACAAAACAATCTTTTGTAAAATACTGTTTCTTCTAAACAGCATCCTGTTTTAACACTAAGCTATTTCTGTATTTTAGTTGATATATTATTCAAAAAGTTCAATTAACCTGCTTTTGTCCTCTATCATCCTAATATTGGTTAATGTAGGTTTTGTTCATTAGAAATGAGGCAGGTGTTGTCCTTATTTGTTTGGAATTAATTTTAATTAACTACATTTATATCTGGTTTAAACAATCTCGGCTTTACCTTTAAAACATTTTCTTAAGAAAATTTCAGATCATATGTAGTTGTGTAGATTCACATTTGTTCTATTGTTACAGCTCCAGTTACACCAAGCTGGATGTGTTACAAACCCCAGCTGATGTATTTACAGCTTAGAGTTGCACTGAAAGCAATATAGCCAGGAAGAGACACGCGCTAAGAGCGGTGTAACTATTTCAGGCAATAAAGATATATGTCATGTGGCTTGTCTCAGCTGAATTCATGTGGAAAAGCTATTGCCTGTTGACAGATTACTTTGATCGACTGATTCTGATTCAGCATCATACCAGCTTGGTTTTTTTAAAAACAATTCCTGACTTCTTAGTAGATAATAAACTTCACAGATTTAGAATTTTTGGTTTCTAGCTTGGAGACGGTCCATTAATTTACACCAAGTGGTGTTAAAATTGAAGCTACGTTTTGTACAGTTGCACCATAACTGGATGGAAAATGTCGCCTGATATCATGTCTCGATGTCAGTCGTAACTTTCAGACAATCTCCACCTGGCATTAACATCCTGTCTGCCTTACTGTAGCATGTCAGAATGGTGTGGCAAATATTTTCTTGCCACACTTTGGGCTCCTTAGCACCAACTAAACAGCAGAACCTAGTTGTTCATAGTTTACCATCTCTCTGATGTGGACCAGAAAAGTGAACTCTGGTGCGCCTACAAGCCTAGTCTTGGTTCAGTTGAAGTGAACTCTGGTGCGGTTCGAATGCTTATCTGGATGCTGAGACTGCTCCAAAAGCAGGAAGTGAGCTACAATGCAGGGCATTCTGGGTAAATACAGCACAAAAAAAAGTGTGAGTCTAACGTGAGCGGGAGAATGGAGTCGTGGTTTTTTACTAACGACAAAAGAGAAATCTTAAACTCGCTAAAATCCGATGACGTTCCATTTTTGTTTACATTTTGTGATGAAGAAAAACGTGCTCATGTCTTTTCCAGAGGTTTTCATGTCATTTCCTACAGTGGTCTTTGGTACAGCGCCACCACAGGCGAGGAGGCGAACAGGTTTTTCAAAGGGTTTGGAGAGTTTCACACTGTGCAGTATGAAAGTGAACCACAACAGCTGAAATTTGACAGACCAACAGCAATTTTGGTGCCCAGTCAAACAGAGTCTACCATACTATCAGATGTGAAACCTCCCTGAATCTATGAGGAACATTTTCAACACCTTGTTGAATCCATGTCAGGAAGAACAAGGCAGTTTCTAAGAATAACGAGGGTCTAAATCTGATATTATCAAGGCGTACTTAATAAAGTGGCTGATGAGTGCATGTCTTCTTTCTTTGAACATTAGCTGCCTAGCATCTCATTTAACTTAAAAAAAAGATTAGCGAATTCTCCTTCTCCACAGCTAATCTGGATTAATTCTACGTCTGAGTCGGTGAATCCCCAGCCGTTTCCAGGCAGGCTGTGAGCATCTTACCGTAGTACCGGCTCGCCCTCCAGGCCCTGACGGCGCAGTGCAGGACTCCGTCAAGCCACAGCAGCAGCCAGCTGATGCAGAAACCCAACAGCAGACCCAACATCAAGTCCATCTCCTGCTTGGTCACACTGTCACTCACAAAGTAGTTCTCTGAAGAGTCCACTAAGGAGTGGTCCCCATCATACGGGATTACGTAGTGGACATGATGCCTGGGGTGAGGACAGACAGGAGAAGAGGACAGAAGTGTTAAACTTTAAAGTAGCAACCATCTGTACACTGGAGGTTTGCTGGAGTTTTTTTAACTTAAATAAAGCCACACTAATCCGCACTTTACAGGAAACCCCTGAAGCCCCTGTGAAGGACCACTGGGGGGTCCACAGGATGCACTTTAGGGTGGAAAGTGTATCGCTGACTTGTAATTTTTGTAATTCAGCCTGCTTTAAAGTGAAAGACTATCACTTTCTAAAAGTAAACTTTTGGATCAAAACTACTGGATTACCATGAAGCAAGGCATTTACTTCTATGTACAATGTGTTTTTTGAAGAAATGGCATGTAAGTCAAACAATTCTGTATTTTTCTTCTGATAAGCATTGTGCATTGCGATTTAATGCACTAAGTTCATATCAATAATTTACAGATTTACAGATATTGTTTGCATCCTGGTGTACCGCGTCCGGCTTTTTCTACTGCCGAATTATGACATGTGTCACATTGATGACATAAAACTCAGATAAAATACAACACAACCATTCAGACTTGATGGATGGATGTTTCACAAAAGACTTAAAGAGACTGAAACAAACATCATGAAAATACTGATTGGCTAAAATGCAACCAAAGTCTCTCCATTTAAAAAAAATCTTAAAGAAATCCATATCGTGGATCATCAAGATTCACTTGCATCACTTCTACATCCTGGCCTCCTCTACAACACACTGCCATTCCAGTGGATATGAAAACCTTCACTGACATTAGCCGCCCTCCTGGGAGCAGATATAGGCTTTTCCCAGCCTAATGACGCAGACAGATGTCTGAAGAACATCGCACGGGAACACACCGGGAGCTCAGAGATCTGACAGCTGAGAGCGAGTACAGGTGCACTCTGGGACTTTACACTGATAACGGGGTTTGAACTGATGGCGACGTCTGAAGACATTCACAAATGCAAAGCGGTGCTTTTCAGGAATTCACAAAGACCGGAAGGCGATAAACTAAACTGTCAAGCTTCGCACAGATGTATTGTGATTTTCCCCCAACAAGTGTGTCTTTTACAGTTTAAGACACAGACAAACTTTGTCACTGTTTAAGTCTTAAAGTCACTCAAATCATGTAGTTTACTTCAAATAAAGCCGTAAACTAGGAAAATACCTTTTTTTTGCTCAAGCATCCTTCATTTGAGAGTAGTTAGACAGGAAAGTGGGTAACGGAAGATTAGGGAGGCATGCGGCAAAGGTCATCAGGCCGGGAATCAAACCTGCCACAACTGCGTCAAGGACTGAGGTCTCCTCATGTGGGTTATGTTCTACTCTGGAACCACCACAGCAGCCCGGTCGGTACAGGTCCTATCCCTGGTGAAGCTCGCGTCTTGACGTCAGACGTAGGATGCGAACGCGGCATTGAACTTAGTTGTTTAAAGTAAAGTCAAAGTAAGTTGTCATCACTACACCAAAAATAATTGAGTGAGAATAATGTAAATAAGTCCAAATACACTTTTTTGAGTGTGAAGTTTCCTGAGAATAAGGCTGGACTATATGTAAACCTTTTTTTTCTTTTTTTTTTTTTTTTCAAATCAACCAAAATTTGTAATTATCTGATTCTTTATTGACTGTATTTGTTTCACCTGCATCTTGTGCAGCCTATTATTAAATTTCCACCCACTCCATTGTTCCAGCCACAAAGGCAGCTGCTGCTCTTCAAGCTCCAATCTACCCAAAAGGGTTCATCCGTACGGCGTCCAAATCAGAATACGGACAAAGCCAAACGAGCTGACACATAAAGCTGTGTCCTCGACGGCACTAAGGTGAATGCCGTCGGCCGTCCTGGCACCTCCACGTCTCACGGACGGAAGGGCAGGCAGGCGGAGCCAGAGCTTTCCCTCTCTCTTCCTCTCCACTCACGTATCGAAGGTTTCTGCTGTTTGTGTGAGAGCGGACGACTGGTTCTGGTTCAGGGGGGTTTCTGGATCAGCAGAAGACAAGGTGTGGTTACAGTAACCTGAGGACTAAGAGGTTTGACTCTTACTTAGGTTTGACTGAGCATGCTGTCCAGAAACATGGTGATGTACTGTTTGACTTTTATACGTCATCAGCAGAGCTGGGAAGTATTTATCCTGTTACATTTACTTTAGTAACATTTGATCAGTTTCTCAGTATTTGAGTGGCCATTTTACCAAATACTTGAGTCATTTCTTGGATGACTACTTTTTGATTTTACTTGCATAGAAATAATTTGAGGTATCGCTACCCTCACAATTATTGCTCACCTCTGATTCTCAGAGCTCTTTACCAGCAGTGGGCAGGGCAGTTTGAATGAAAAGTACGACAGTCAATTATGAACTATGATTACTCTCAAGCCATTTTCATGAATTTAGATTTGTATTGCCTTGCAAAAGTATTCCTACCTCTCTCATTTTTCACATGTAAAATAAAAACTGTTAATTTGAACCTTGTGATGGTCCAAAAAGCAGTGACAAGAAAATAATACAAGACTGTCAAACATGTATACAAACAAAAAGTCTAAAGATTGTGGTGTGCATTAGTAATCAATCCAACCCCAAAAAGATGAATGGAGAGCCTTTCAATTAAATTCAAACACACTTTATTGACCCCAAAGAGAAATTAAATATTAGTATTAATTTATAATTTATTTTTATCAAGACTAATATTATTAAATATAACGTATTACTACTGTTAAAAGTATTTTCCATAGATTCTCATTTGGATAAAGGTGTGGGCTTTAACTAGGTCATTCTAACACATAATTAAGCTTTGATGAAGCATTGTAGTTCCGGCTGAATGCATGTAGTTTTTTTTTTCTACTGCTCAACAGTTTCCTTGTGTTTCCCACAGCACAATGCTGCCACCAGCAGGTTTCAGATTATAGGCATCTTGGCTGGTTTCCTGATTAATGCTCCCCTCACTTGGCCTGCAGGTGTGCAGCTAACCTTTCCCCTCACATAGTTCTGTTCCATGAACTGAACTATGTGAGGGGATGAAAGCTTATTGCTTCATAAACTAACCTGGCTTCTGCAGAAGGTTCTCCCTGAGCTGTCTGCTGCTTCCTGTGACCTTTATGAAGCATTTTGCTCACTAATGTTCTCTAACAAACCTCTTGGGCCATCTCAAGACACCTGGATTTATACTGACGTTCAATTACACACAGGTAGACTCACTTTTGCTAATTAGGTGTCTTCTGGAGCCAAACAGTTACACTGGATTGTATTTATGGGCTATAGAATAAAGGAGGCTGGCCACAAATGCACATCAATGTTCAGATTTTTAATCTGTGAAACTCTTTTCAGAGCATTCACAGTTTTCTTATGCTTCATAATTATGTTGTGTTAACATACCAGCCAAATAAAATGCATTGTGGTTTTTGCAAAGCATTGCGTATTCAAAACTCTGATAAGTGTCTGTGTCTTGACTCCATCTATTCTTTACTGAGAAAATATCTCTGATCTGACTATCGGCAACTCTTAATGTTGCCAATGAATTGCTAACACATTAGCCCCCACACTGCTGTTTGGCTTTATTGGTAATCTTGTCCTAGTGGTCCAGTGCGAACTGGTCAGCAAAAAAAAACAATCTGCATCTTTTTGGATTCTTTCTTTTAAGTTTTTAACCATCATGTGCTGGTGCAGAACAAGCCCTGAAGCCAATTTGGTTTTTCATTTGCTTAAAAATTGTTCATTAATGCTAGTTAAACCAATTTTTGTATATTAATAATGTTCATCTTGCTGATGTTTTCCCACACTTTGAACAAGCTCTCTCCATGAAAACAAACATCAGGTTGCCTGATCAGCCACTAGCAGTCTGTACACACACACACACACACACACACACACACACACACACACACACACACACACACACACACACACACACACACACATATATTCAGCTACAACTAGATATTTACAGACTGTTTAAAACAACAAGGATATTTTTCCTCACTGTCTAACAAGAAATTAGACAAAAATGTTCTTGTTCTGGGTCAGTGCAAATTATATGTCATTTCTATTTGCTTAAATGCCAGGATAATGAAAGACCTTCTCACTAGTACGCTGAGAGAAATTGGTAATGTTATGCAGTTATACTTAGTTTATTTAGCCCGTTATAGAGAAAACATTTTTTTGTTTCCAAAGTCACATTTTCACCATGTTATTCATATATTTCTACATCTCAGAGTTCCAAACTAAGTATTTAATTCACCACATAAATATTCAGCTTAAAATGAAACATTAAGCTTTCAAATTAAGTATTTAGTTAGGAAGCTAAATATTTATTTTCCCAACTAAATGTTTAAGTCTGAGCTAAATATAAACTTCCAAATTAAATAGTTAAATTGGAAACTAAACATTGGATTTTCAAATTAACTATTTACTTCTCCAAAGTAAATATTTGAATTAAAAGCAGAATATTTAGTTTATTGCTCTGTGGTTTGCTGCAATAGTTTGCTGACATTTTAATCCTTCCTGACTAAATGACTACAACATGACTATGGGACTGAGATAAGGGTTTTTGATAACTAACCTAAAACTTTCTTGTCCTGAAGTCACTTACTGTAGTAACTAAGCCAATGACTGTTTGGCTAAAACAGACTAAAACAGACAAGATTTCCAGAGAAAGTAAAAACCAAGGAGCTAGCAGAAGTAGAATGACATCAACCTGTGAAACATGATTACCAGATAAATTAAACAAAGTGGACGGTGTGTGATGGATACCAGATGAGGCCAATTAGAGGAATGCAGAACAGGTGATGGGAGAATCAAAGCAGGGAAGTGAGGGCAAGTGACAAAAAAACAGGGAAAAATACAGAGGGAAGCAAACAGGATGTGTTGGGAGTTTCATCAACAGAGAGATAAAGACTAAGACTAATGTTAACACAGCAGTCTAAACCAAAAAACACACCAAATAACTAAGAAAACAAACTCAAAACAAAGGAACTAAATAATACAGAAATGCAGAATTTATAATAATAGTCCATTTTCAAATAT
This sequence comes from Micropoecilia bifurca, assembly GCA_903067075.1. Classification (NCBI taxonomy): domain Eukaryota; kingdom Metazoa; phylum Chordata; class Actinopteri; order Cyprinodontiformes; family Poeciliidae; genus Micropoecilia; species Micropoecilia bifurca. Next base: position 9,957 of record CAEGAF010138135.1, read on the forward strand.
TATTGAGACAACTGATAATATTGTTGTTTTGAGACCATTTTAAGTAACACAATGCTAGTGGTATAACAATTCAAGAACACATTCAAAGATCAAGAAACTTTAAAATCTAATGAACATTTAGCACTGGAACCGGATGGTATTTTAAATATTTCAAGTAAATAAACAACACAACACAAACAAACAAATTCTGAAGTCTCTGTAAACAAAACTGACCTTCAAAGAAAAGGCTAGTTATGAAAAAAAGCACCAGACTGAAGACTTTTGTCAGCTAATTTTTGGTAGAAAGAGAAAGAAGGAAAAAACACTAAAGCATGCAAATGGAGATTGTTAAGCTTGTTTAAATTTATCATTCAATTTATTGATTATTGCAACAGGCCTAGATATGTCTGACCTGTCAGAAATTAAGTTCTAAATGTCTGAATATTTTTGCTAATAAGAAATTGCTTCATCCTCAATAATTGGACTGATTACATTCTGTGTCGGTACAGGGTTGCTTTTGGGGGAGTGTGGGGGCATATTTCCTAACTTAAACGTCTGAGACACAGATCCAGTATCCCATAGTTGTTGTTTTCTTTCTCAAACAGATGAAGATGTGGAAGGTTAACGCAAGGATGAACTAGACCTTTAGACGTCCACTACTCTCTTCCTGATTTCTTGGCTTGTTTTCCTCATGATGTCACACAAATAAGGACAACAGTTGGGATCTACTGACAGGTGTGACTCCACCTGACTCAAAAGCTTCCAAAAAGCCATGACATCATCACCTGTTCAAAGGCCTTGCGATCTTATTGTGTCAACCTCTGATTTCTAAAACATAAAAATAAAAATAATAATAATAATGATAAATACTGACAATAATCGCTGTATTTTAGCGAATTATTTAGAAATACTTTTTGGTAATCAACAGGAAAAAAAATTTAAAAAATTAAACAATGATTACAAATATCTGGTTTGAACTGTGGTCGATAAATCGTCTGGCATGTCTAATATCATCGGTGGCACGGTGAATGTGAGAGCTGTTGTACCGCACAACGTATTTGATGCTCAGATTGTTTTAAACGGCCTACTGTCGCTCATAGTTCATTACCTATTTATGGGACCTGCACACACACACACACACACACACACACACACACACACACACACACACACACACACACACACACACACACAC
>CAEGAF010138138.1:0-10640 GCA_903067075.1 Micropoecilia bifurca
ACCGCATATATATATATATATATATATATATATATATATAGAGAGAGAGGAATATGAAAAAGTGAAAATTTATATATATATATATTTGAAACTAATTTTCTGTTTGTTTTTCAAGTTTCAAGTGAAAGGAAAGGAAATTTTCACTTTTTCACATTCTTCTATCTTTTGAGAGTTTTATATCAAAAGCCATCATTTTGCTTGAAGGAAAATGATTTCACAATCTCCCAGGTGTATAGTTTTGGTTCTCTGCCGTCGGAAGAATTAAAAGAATCAACTTCCAAAGCAACAAAATAATCTGCATTTCACAAGAGAAAATTGCAAACATTCACCTACAGACACAGCTCCTTAATTCTTCTTCTTTTTCCGTCTTGTTCTTCTTCTCCTCCTCTGGTTTGGCTCCTGCAAAGTACTCCATCCCCCCCTCTATTCCTCCCAAGAATGTAGTTTCAATAATAATGCATTAAGTGGGCTGAGTACTCCAAACACTCAGAGCTTCCTCTCCCAGTAAGTGCACAACTAGTTCCTGCTTGCTGCTGAAAGCATCTTACACACACAGCCCTCCAGAGTGTGAAGAGTTCGACACCTCCTGTTGCCTCACACACACACACGCACACACACAGCAGTCACTCCTCACACTAACCGTGATTCTGGAGGAACAAACCAAAATCCTGTCAGACTTTTTTTTCCTTTCTTTTTTTGGTGCAGGCGTCCTGCACCACATCTGAGTTGTGGCGTTTCATTGTGCTGGTGTCTGCTGGAGCCAGCAGCATGGTGCAGCTCTGAGCAGGGGGTTAAATCCCCCATAAGACCAGCGAAAGGTCACCAAATGCTGTTGTTTATCAGCCGTCCTGAAACGAAGCGCTGAGCAGGTATCCTGCGGATTGATTTGAGCCCCTCCATGTCTGCCGCATCGTAAACACGCCGCCGCGCTTATCTGTCAACCACCACCGTCTGCACAAGTCCAGGAAAGAAAAACACAAACTGATCAGACATGGCACCAATCAGTGGATGCCTGGTCAATAATTAAATGTATGTTGTGTGTTTTGCATTTTTGTTCTGGTTTCTAGAGCAAATATCTTAGTACACATGTAGTAAAACTAAACTGACTGACAAGACTTTTCAGCAATACAAGCTGAAGAAATATGATTACTCTTTTTCAGTTTCATCAGAACTCGATTGCTGCAGCGTTTCAACTTTTAGCTGGATTTTGTGGACTTCCTGATAGTAAATAATTTCAGCAGTTCAGCCTTAAAGTAACACGTGAATGAAGTAGTTTTTCAGCATCACTCCTGGACAGAATATTTCTAATTTTGGCAATAATCACAAGATGAAACTTGTTTAATATAGGACTGAAATGTCATGTTCGGAGGCCATGTACTGATACTATCCCGATCAAGTTTAAGCAGTTTCTTTTTCAGAGGTCCAAAGATGACAAAATCTGAGTTGTCAGAAAGCTAACAAGTTTTTTTTCCAGGTTTTTTGTCTTGATGCCATGCCTGTAATTTACCTAAATGATTCAATCCATTAGGATTAATTAGATCAGACTATCATCATCTTAACTGTTAAAACTTTTCTGATCCTGTCTGATTCCAATTCAAAGCAGATATATAGAACTTACCCAAGCAAAAGTTTGTTAGAGTTACTGGCTTTGTTACATTCACAATGACCAATATGCTAATGCTAATTTTGAAAAACAAACCATAAACAAAAGGCCAAGAAATGTTTTTATCGGAATTTCTCCAAGTCAATCAATATTTGCCTAAAATCTTGTATAGACCTTATTAATATTGATTATTTAACTTTAATACATTGAAAATGACCAAAATGCTAATGCTAATTTTGAAAAATAGACCTTAAACAAAAATAAATGAAACATTTTTTTTTTGTAATTTCTCTAAAAATTCAATCACTATTTACCCAGAGTCTGGGTGTATACCTTATTGCTGTTGCTTATAGACTTTGTTATAATTAAAACAACCAAAATGCTAATGCTAATTTTCAAAAACAAATGAAATAATTTTTAGCAATAAAAGTCAATATTTACCCAGAATTCATGTGCAGACTTTGATAATGTCGGTTATTGCTACTGTAGCCTAACATTCTAGATCCAAACTCATCTGCAGCTACGGATGCTAGCAACAGCAAAAACGCCCGCCATCTTAACTTTGTCCACCAACAGCTCAAAAGTTCAAGAAGAGAAAAAAAAGTAATTTCTCGGTGTCTTCGGAGTTCAAGCTATTAAAAAGCACTAAATCAAGATGCCAGTTGGCTCAGCACAGGACTGTGTGATTTGGCATTATCTTTGCAATTACGAGAGAGGGGGAAGGATCTGCCTAAGATCTCTACGTCTATGCCCTTTACACACACACACACACACACACACACACACACAGTGAGAAAAGGAAGGACTCCGGGGAGACAAAACACACCTGAGGGATATCCCCTGCCTTTTACTTCATGTCTCTGCACCGACTCAGTCTGAAATGAACTTAAATACCGTAGTAATATAAAGAGAAGAGGGTGGAGGTGGCGGTGGAGGTGGGGGGGTTTCAGTGCGAGGACACTTTGTGTTCATCTGAGTAGTTATTTCTGCTAATGACTGCTGCTGTCTTTCTGCAGCAGTTGTCATTGTGAATTAGGAGAAACGCCTTGGGAACCAAACAGTTTTCACAAACACCAGAGGACCAAAGAAAAGCAAAAACCTGGGAGAGGAGTTTCCCTCCCTCCCCTCCACCCACACCACCCGGTCACTGACCTACAGATGTAATTATGGGACCAGTTCAAGCAGCTTCAAATATACCCCCAAGAATCCATCACTCCCCTCTCGGTTTTTTCCCTTTTTTGCCTCTGAACTGATTTTTTTTCTTGTTTTTTTTTTTTCTTTAATTTCTCATTCTTTTAAAAGGCATTACATCTCACTGTTTCTTCATATGTCACGAAGATTCAGAGTCTGTGACCTGAAACAGCCCCGAGGAGTGCGACTTCACAGGCAGTTTCCTCCGGGACTAATGTGTTTTCAGAGCGGCGACCATCTTTTTCCCTGTTTAATGAGCTCAGTCATAAATAAATGCATGGCCTTAATTAGCCCGCGTGTGGCGGGGGCACTGGAATTAGCGAGGAGCTGGGGAGATGGAGGCTCCATGCCCGACTTCTTCTGGAGATGGTGAGCCGGGCATGGGGAGGTGGCCTTTGAGCAGATGCTCTCCTTGCTCTCTGCTGGTTGAAGCTTCCATGATTCCTTCCTTTCATCTGATCTGTTAAGCTGCTCCTCACTGAGACTCCTTGGCCAGTGGAGGGGCTCAGATTGAACTCGCTCTAAAGCAGCCTCAGACTGTAATCACTTTAAATAGTTTATGAGGGCTAAAATTAACAGAAACTCTCTTTGATTCTGTGACTGTTTTGTGAAAATTAAGCTGAATGATAGAATTATTTCATAAATCATTTTAGGATTGTAGGTTTTTTTGTGGGGTGGGGAGTCATTTGTTAGTAGCTTTAGTAGTTTCACAGGGAACATGAGTCCCTGTGAAACTGTTTTTGGTCATTTTATTAGAGTCATTTCTTACCTTGGTAAACCTTGTGAAACTTTGGCTGCATTTCCATTCACCGTATAGTTTCAAAATTTGACATTTTCTAAATAAACTCTCTTAACCCTTTAAGACTCAAGTTTCAAATTTGTGCCTCTGGATTTAAAGGAATTCAGTGTTTCAGTTGTTTTCTGGAAGTTTGTTCCTGATATGTGGTGCATAGAAGCTGAATGCTGTGTCTCAATGTGGTTCTGGTTCTGGAGATGGAGAGCAGAAACCAGAACCAGAAAACCTGAGAGGTCTGGAAGGTTGATACAACAGCAGTAGCTCTTTAATGTATTGTGGTGCTAAACTGTTCAGTGACTTATTTACCAACAATAGTATTTTAAAGTCTATTCTCTGAGCTACATGGATCCAGTGTAAGGACTTTAGAACTGGAGTAATGTGCTCTATCTAACTGGTTTTAGTCAGAACACCAGCAGCAGCGTTCTGGATCCGCTGTGGCTGGAGGATTGATTCTTTAGGCAGACCTGTGAAGACACTGTTGCAATAATCAATACAAAGAAGATGAGTTTCTCTAGATCTCACTGAGACATTAGTCCTCTAATCCTTGAAATGTTCTTCAGGTAATAGAAGGTCAACTTTGTAACCATCTGCATGTAGCTGTGAAGGGTCAGGTCAGAGTCCATCACTACGTCCAGGTTTGTGGACTGATCTAGATGTAATAGCTTCTAGTTGTAATAACTGAAGCTGTGCATTGACTAGATCGTTCCTCTTTAGGTCCAAAGATAACTGTCCACACATCCACACATTTATTCGTTCTAAACATCTGTTCAGTGTTTGTATGGGTTCAGAATCCCCTGGAGAGACCATAATGTAGAGCTGTTTAGCTATAGCACCCAATCTTCTGTATAGTAATCAACTGTTCAACATTCAGGTCTGTTTACAAAAGGTTTTTCAAAAGCAGCAGAAAGTACCACAGGTTCACTTGGTTAAAAACTGACTTGTGACCTGAAATATTCCCATTTGGTTAAAACACAAGTGTGAAGGTTTCTGAAGGCTGTGATGACTAATTCTGTTTCCAAACAGCGCGACTGTGAGGAGAGCAGGGGGCGTCGCTCCCCTCTATAAGGATGACGACCTGGCTTCGCTGTGATAAAAGCAGAGAGGGGTTCTCTGATCTCTTAGCCGCGGTCCGGAACATTACCACTCTGAACCACACATGCAGCTCTGATACGGCTCACTCTGCCATCTCACCACACATCGACATTTGTCCCAAACAATTTGCGGAGAGTGGTCCTTGGATTTGGATTGTAAAAAAATACATTAGGAACAGACATTAGTAATATTACAGGGCCATATGTGTGGCAGACCACTGAGGTCACCTAACACTGAAGGTCACCTTTTTATTTTGCAGTACAAATTATTAAGTGCTTCCCCCTCTAATCAGATGAGATGTCCCACATACTGCCCAAGCACATAGCAACCAGTTTATTTATAGATTCCAAACTGAAATGACCAGTTGGTTTAATTTAATAGTGAGCAATAGGATTATACATGGAAACAAATTACCTAAGTGGGGGTACTCAGTACCAAAATCTTTTAACAATGATGGAAACCACGGACATGATGTCTCCCTGTATTATTTCATTATTGGGCTTAGCTTCTGCATCTGTCAGCTACGACTGGCTTCTGGATGGGCCCAGCCTGTGTCCAGACTGACGCACAGCTGCTAGCGGCTCACACAGAACCAATGCCCCACCCCGGCCACCGCTCTCTCTGGGGTCAGAGACAGGAAGGGCAGGGTCCCGTCTCACCAGCAAGCACACACCCTGTTGCCCAATTACAATTTCTGTTTTCTGGCCTGCTGTGGTCAGAAGAAATTACATGCACTATCTGCTGATTATTAGACCCTTCCATTTTTTCCCCCCGCCACTTGTGGTAGTAAACATTCCTTCTGACCCCAAGCTCCATAAAACATCACAAAGAGTCCACAATGGTCAGTAAAGACATAGAAGACTTACTGACTTACTGCACGAAGAAATCAGCTGGTAACTGGATTTGGATTATTTTTAAGTCGATCTTTTTCTGAGAAGTAACAATGGGTCAACTGACAGCACTAATCTTGTGTAGCAATTGTCACTGTGTGAAAACAAAAAAATAGCTAAAATGTTAGCTATTTCTAGCCTCAAACTAATTAAAACACAAAGAAAAGTTCACATTAGTCGGTATGAGCACACAGAGATCAACTGGTAACCGGATTTGGAAGATTTCTTTTTCCAACAAGAAAACACAATAGGTCAACTGGCAGCAACACTCTTCTGTGTGGAAGCTGTCACCATGTGAAAAGCAAAAAAATGTTAGCTATTTTTAGCCTCAGTGTTCCAACTGAGGCAAAAATAGCTAACATTTTTTTACAGAGAAGGCACAGAGGTGTAAGAAGCTACTTAGCTTTCTATGAAAAGTTCCCTTTATGACATGTCAAGACATGTCTGTGGTTCACTGAGAGAGAGCAAGACTTTCACTATGTAACAGGATGGTTTAACAAAGAACACCAACGTTGTTCTGTTTTCTCTTTTACATTTTCTAGTCAGGAACATTCTGGATTCAGAAATGTTGACAGCCTTTTGGAATTTGAAGAGCTAAGTACCTACGTTATATTGACCCTTTTCTTTCAGAAAGTGGTCCGCTCTGCCATGACGGACATCAAAACAACATATATGTTCGTCCTTTAAAGCTAGTCAAAAACAGACGTCTGGTAGCCTTGAATCACTTTTATTTAGTTGATTTCACTGTAAAAATTGTCAGACTGCACGGTTGGCTGTAAAAAACAGACATGGATGTAACAAAATTGCCATTTTGTCGTAAACCTGTTAAACCAGCTGCTATGCCCAGCTGGGGACTCTTCCGCACGTAACTCCGGCTGTGAGCGACGGATCGCCGACCCGAGACCACCCGCGTGCTCCGGACGCTCTCCCGGTTAAAACAGTATATAGTTTTCCCGGGTCCGACAGCTATGTCTGAATATCGAAACCCTAGCTAACCCTGATTTACCCCTGTTAAAGAAGAAGAAAGATGGAGATGGATAGCAGCCATCAGGACAAGCAGTTCTTAGTGTATTTGTGAATTTGCAGTGAACACTTTTTACAAGCTAAGTTGACTAACCTTCATATTTCTTATAAGTAAGTAAGCTTAGTAAGAGCAATCAAATATCTGCTCCGGTGTAAAGGATTATTCCATAAACAATGTTTTCACCACAGATGTGTGCAAAACCTGGGCTATACTACACCAATGTAAAAAAAATTGCAATGCTGCCATTAAATAAATAACACAATAAAATCATTTTAAACAAATATGTCGCACCATTGTCCTATCATTTCCTGTTATCTTTTTCGTGGTTTGCACCACTAGCAACATCTGTGTCATATGATGTAAAAATACTATTTCCATTGCAATTTGGCAACATTAACTAATTTCAATATAGCCAAAAGGCCACCTCATCCTTGTGGCAAAATATTTCATAGGAAAATAAGAGATTTTTTGTTGTTTTGAAATTACAGTGTTTCCATTAAGCAAATTTATTTTCAAAATGTCAAATTGCGCAATGGCCAATGGTAACGCAGCAACTGCGGTATAAATCCTGTGACCTGAATTCAGGCGAAGTCGGTGATTTGATCAAATCAACAAACACATCAGGAAGGAGAAGGCATGGCTCATTTCTAAGTTAGCTATTTCAAACTGATCCCCAGAGGTGAGCTACTTCCACAAACAAATTAGACCGACTGGAATAAGCAGAAGATATGGATATATCAGCAAAAACAACCAAGGAAAGCTATCAGTCGCTCTATTCAATATGCCCGTCTCAAATACTTCAACATGAGAGACATAGTAAAGGATCAATAAGATATAGTAATGCTAGCTGTGCTGATCGCTAGTATTAGAATTTAAAGACTGCTTACTTTCAAACACACTGCATGTTGTCATTTCTATTATTATTAATGATTTATCAGAGTCAGAAAAGCTAGAAAAAATAAAGGATTCTTTTGTTTTACTGTGTTTCTGTATCTTCTTGTGCAATTGGATCAGGTTACAATCATATCAAGTCTTTACAAGACGGAAATCAGCAGCACAATTTTGATCGGTGCATCTAATAAAAACGATGTACCAAACCATTTCCCCTTATCTGGAGCCGTGCTGGTGATAATATTTTGCCTTTTTTAATATCAAGGAATGCAATTAGACTTCAGCCTTAATATCGCAGAGGCTGTCACATTCTCAAAGTACTCGGCTATGCTTGCCAACTGCAATCAGAAATAACTCTGTCCCTTCAACTTAATGAAAAACAAGTACTTGGCCATAAACTTGTAGTCATCCCCTATCCAATCACATTGTCTTGAGTAATTAAAATGATTAGCTTAATTAGCTTAATTAACTAAATTTGACTACAGGACATGGCCATATGGTGAAGAAAAACAAAGATGGGAGCTAATTAAAGTTAAAATAATGCAGGTTTTAATTAACTCAACCCTTAGGCATCAACATTTTCAAATTTATCCAAGCTGATAATTAAAAAGTCCTCTTGCCCAAGCAACATTTCTTCTCTGAGCTAATTAAATCTGGAAATAAATTAGCAACATGACGCTCCAAATATTAATTCCTGCTAGAAGATGACTTCACTTTCTAATGAAATTAATTAGCTGCACTGGACCCTCAATCAGATGCCAGGCGCTGTCCGTGAGCATAGACCTCATGTAATCTAGCGCCGGGCGAAGGGCCTGAGGGCAGAAATTTACAATTGTAATGAACACTCTTTAACTGTGTGTCTCTCTTAATATACCAAATGAACATGTAGATCTATTTATGCCAAGAGCTTCCTCATTTATAAAGGAGTGGCAAGACCAGCTAGTTAAAACTTGCTTCTTTTTCTTTTTTTACTTTTCAGAGAGAATGTGCAGTGTGAGAGACGAAGCACAGAACCACATCGCTGCCAAGAGCGATGCCAAGACCAGCCTCAGCAGCCTGCAAGGTTCCACAGGCTGTGCCTGCGCCTGTGCCAGCCTATTACAGAAGACCCTCATGAATTCACCCTAATACACTCTCTTGGCAGCTTAAGGCGATGACACAGTGGACGGGTTGGGGGGGAGGAAGAGGTTGGTGGGGCGACAGTCAAATGTATCTGTCTCTGTTTCTAAGTTTTGACTTTGCCTTTTTTGTCTTTGCTAATAATTTTACTGTAAATACAGAAGCGGCGCTGACATGTCGGCCCTGCCCAAACCGATGCCGAGCAACCTCAAAGTGGCAACGTGATTTCGAATAAAATTTCAGATAAATAAATAAATAAATTAGACACAGATTACTGCATCAGCAGAAAAGCCCGTTAGAACGTACTCAAACAGATTTTGAGATTATGCCTCCAAAAGATAAGATCGGGATGCAACTTTAATGATCCCCGCGGGTGAAAACATGGAAATTAACGAAAAAATAAATCCCTTCGACACAACACACACATCAGGTGGGTTTTTGTGCTCTCGATGATGACATTATGTTTATCGCTGTAGCAGTGTTCCACATTTTGTCACCTTAAGACAACAGGCATCAAAATCCTTCATACAATAGACCAAAAGTTGAAGAGAATTCAAGATCCATATATTTGTGCCCTGCCTCCCTTATTGTTATGTCCACCAAATAAAATCCAGGGAAACCAACTGTCCTCGGTCACCTAATTAGTGAAGCTCACCTGTGTGTCATTTGATATGAAGGCCCCCGATGTTTGTTAGAGAATATGACTGAATAAAAAGCATCAAGTGAGGAAACCAACTAAAGTGGATTTGGTTGCAGAAAAAGTTTGATACGACTGCAAAAATACCAAGAGAATTCAAGAGCATTTATCAGAGAGGCAGCAAAGAGACTCATTATAACTCTGGAGGAGCTGCAGAGATGTGGAAGAAGGTTCTGTGGTTGGATGAAACAAATATTTATTGGCCTACCTTCAAATTTGTGTAAAACCTAACACCCCAGTGAAACGCGGAGGCAGCAGAATCGGGGAGAGGGGTGCTGTCTCCAGCATTTAAAGGAAAGTTTTCAGAGTTGATGGGCAGATGGATAGAACTGATACTGGGAGTAGATATGGAAGGGAAAAACTGTTCAACTTCTAGCAAGCTAAATGTACAGCCAAAGATACAGCCCTACGACACACAAAATACTTTGCGGTATTCTGATTAAGTAATGTAATTATACCACCCCCACGCCACTAGAGGCAGTACCAACCCCGAAAAGATGCGACTAAGGAGCAGATTTAGACTATAGCATTTGGTAAAAAAAAAAAGGTGAGCTTTGCTGAAGTAATTAAAGGCACAAGTTCAAATCCATGCTGAGATGGACAGCTATGAGGATCACGTTACATTGCCTAGCCAATCAGTGCTCCTTCACAGGACTGATTGGCTAAGCAATGTAACGTGATCCTCTGCTGAACCCCTGAGACCGACTCATCAAACTCAGGTTAAGAACCACTGGCTTAGAGCAGCCCAGTCAAAGTCCAGTCCAGTCGAATATTGATGCGATACCAAGTAAATACAGAACCAGTATCGCTGAAACAAATACCAATACTGATTACTTAATACTTACTTTTATTCCTGACTTTCAGGTGTTTTGGGGATTTTTTTCCCACTGAATTATTTCAGACAGAAACTGTAGGAGGTGTCTACATTAATAACATAATGACAAAGGAAATTTTCTCTAGATCAAGTGTAAAAAAAAATTCATTTGAAAACAAATCAAAAAAATCATATTTGAAGTAGAGTTCAGCAACTACAATACAAAAACAAACCAACATTTCTAGATGATATCCATCATACCATGCTACAGTAGTATCCATCCGATTCTAGCAACTTGGTATTGGCAATAAATCAATATTTTGGATCAATCGGCCCACTTTTTACTACTTTCTGGAATTATATTTACAGTAGAGGTGTGCCGATCGATCGGTCACCGATCATAATCGGCCGATTTCCGTGAAATCGGTGATGATTGAGATCGACCGATCATTGGCTCTGTTACCGATACCGATCACCTGCATCTCATTTCTCAGCCTGTCTGTCCAGCTGGTCTCGTCTTTCC
>CAEGAF010138150.1:0-11209 GCA_903067075.1 Micropoecilia bifurca
CCCCCCCCCCCCCCCCCCCCCCCCCCCCCCCCCGCCCCCCCCCCCCCCCCCCCCCCCCCCCCCCCCCCCCCCCCAACTGTCAGGTGATGCTTGAAAGCAGGGAACAGATCATCCCATGTTGGTATTTCCACCCTGGTGTGCTGCAGGGTTCAGCTGAATAAAATGTTTTGATCATTTTCAAAACTGTCCTGCTTCTGGCTTCAGTGCCACTGAAAGTCTTTAAAATGTGTCATGTACAATTTATGGCCCAGTCTATTGAAAGGGCTGCTTTTTTTATTTTTCTTGCTAAAACCTGGCTTTAGCAAAACTATTTAAAAATTAAACTGAAGTAGTCTCCTTGTTGTGTACAATGATAATGAGATAGGAATAAATTGACAATACATTATACAGCCCTGCAGAAAACGAAAAAAAAAAAAAAAACCTTAGAAATTATTTTTCATGGTCTCATTTTTAAATAGTTCAGAAACCAGACAATCTAATAATTGTGTGGCTCCTTTTAAAAGCACCTGTTCACAAATTGGGTCTTTTATTACGCTTTTTGTAAAAGCTGTGAGTAACTATTAGTACACATAAATGCCATTTGAATTTAAAAGGACATAAAGTCCTTCTTGTTCGAATAAAGGCAACAGTCGGAGCACAGCTCTCACAGATTAATAATGGTTTTTATGCAGTGACTCCAATGTAAATATGAAGTGCATCTTCATATTTATGTATATTTATTTAGAGTGGGGAATATTAATTGAAAGGTTTGAGTCAGTGAGTGTTTTCTTTTTTTTTTTATCAGGGGCGTTTCTGTTATCTTTGCCCACATTGCTTTATTAGTGCACTGATTAAATGTCTGGTTTGGAGTTAACCACATCAGGGTTTTTGCTAACATTAGATAAAATATGAAATAAGAAGTGAAGGTAATTTTCACTGGGCTGCACAGTGGCACAGTTGATAGAGCTGTTGCCTTGCAGCAAGAAGGTTCTGGGTTCAATTCCCAGCCCTGGTCTTTCTGCATGGAGTTTGCATGTTCTCCATGCATGGGTTTTCTCTGGGTACTCCGGTTTCCTCCCACAGTCAAAAACATGTCTGTCAGGTTAATTGGCCTCTCCAAATTGCCCCTAGGTGTGAGTGTGTGTGTGTGCATGGATGTTTGTCCTGTGTCTCTGTGTTGCCCTGCGACAGACTGCCGACCTGTTCAGGGTGACCCCACCTCTCCCAGAATGTTTGATGGAGATAGGCACCAGCAACCCTAAGGGACAGTGGTGTAAAGAAAATGGATGGATGAGTAATTTTCACTTGTCAGTTTTATTTTAAACAGGTTCACATTTTAACATTTGGCTCTGGTGAAGATTTCTCTGAAGCAATCAAGAGATCAGAGAGAACAATATTTGAAGATGTTTTTAACACGGTATGGGAGGTTTAATATTTATACAATATACATACCTAAGTAAAATGTGTCTACCACTATAGCCTCCTGAGGAAGTTATATCTGACGAGCTAATTTCAAAAGCACATTCCTCACTCAGTCAACCATATAAATCATAGAAACAATGTCTACAATGATCTAGTTTCTACATTTATATAAAACAAGAGAAAAAAACATCCCAACTTACACAATCAAATCTTATAATACTTTTATAGATATTCAATTTTGGTTAAATATGTCACTTTTATTTCGGTTGCATTATTGGAAACAACATTCTGATTCTTTGCAAATATAAGTAAGCAATGCAAAGTAAAGTAATGCATGAATAATTTTCTGCTACACACTTTTAACAAAACCATACAGTATTCTTTAGGGAGCTAATTATTTTTGTTTTAAGTACTAGATACTATTAACACAATGAATATATCTATACAATCAGTGATATTACTACAGTAAATGAGACTAGCCTCTAATCCCCCCCCCACAAAACTGCTTAATTATGAGGGAAATATTTATGTTTGGGAAATTATAGTGAACCAGCAGACTGAGGATGCAGCTCTCAAGCATGCATGGCTAAAAATGTTTCCTCATTATACTGCATTATGCCTTAAACACTCTGATTCATGCACAAGCCACCTATAGGTGGATGTAATGACTTCGGAGAGCAGTGCTCTTTCTGCAACAGCATGCAAACTGATTGCTTTTCAGAGTCTCTTGGCACTAACCTCAGCTTGTCAGAGGAAATATTCCCAAGCAAGTTCAGCCCTCGTTTTCCTCGACTGTTACTCTGAACGCTCTCCGTTAGTAGCAGGTATGAGCAGCATGGAGATTTAAACCTGGAGGATGTGATAAAAATATGGGGATTTATCTTCTCTGTGATGATGAAGGAAAACCTTAAATACATGTAGTCATTCAGCAGCAGACTAACAGAATTGGTTCCAGGATTTGTTCCTTATTCCCTCCATTTCCTGATGAAGGATTTAACTGAACTCCAAGAAATGTTCAGTTCCTTCAGGACTGGACTGATGACTTTCAATGATGTTTTCTCTGATTTGTTTAGTGTTGTATTCATGTTTTCATGTGTTCATGCTTCCTGCAGTTGTCTGGACCTTTGTTAAATGAGGTCAGTCACTTTAAAGGGGGAAAATATTTATGCGACCCCTTATTATGTGGAATATTTTTACTTGTCATTTTATAGACATCTGTTTTCACTTCAACATTAAGGGCTGTGTTATCACGTTTTGTAAAAAAAAAAAAGTGTTCATTATGATTGATTTATAAAAGCAAAATGCAGATTGAAACATTCAAGGGAGTGCATACTTTCTACAGGTACTGTACATTAATATACATGTTTCACACGTGAGTGTTAACAATCACTTTTTATGCCAAACCAAAATGCCCCTCGGTTCAAAGAGACCGGCAAATGCAAAGAAAAATGTGAGCCTCACTGTTCTTGGAAACTGAAAGGGGTTGCAGCCCTTTTTAACTTCTTCAAAGAAATCCGTTTCAGCTAAAATAAATGCATCTTATATAACCAGGTGTTAGTAAATGCTCCAAGCAGTGATCAGTAACTTCCCATTTGACTTGCAGTGATGTTGTTCTTATTTTTCCTGCTCCCTTAGCGCAGGTGCAGGATCCCAGAGGAACGATTGTGTTATTGGTTGCCTAATCAAGGGGCTGAACTGGGCTTGAGGTACTTTCTAAAAGTAGCACTTAGTTTATGGGGTTGCCTACGCTGTCACATTTGAGTTGATTGTGCTCAACTGCTTTCTCAGTCTCAAGGACTCGGCTCCGAGCTTTCAGCATTTACCTACCGTGTCTGTGGGCGTTCTCGCTCTCTTTGTCCAGCATTCTTCTCCGTTTTCGCCGGCTTCACATTAATTCTGACAGTCCAATTCACCTGAAAGGAGGGGACTCATTACTAGAAAAGCAAGGCTGTTGATGGTTGCGGGTTTAATTACCGCTTCTAAAAGTGACGTAGTGTTATATTGTTTCCTTAGAAACAATATGACAACCTACATTGTGGTGTTAAAACTTTGATATCTCATAGCTGTTTGAAAATATATGAGGTATCTTAGTAGATTCCTTTGTTCACTCGCTCTCTGTTTCGTGGTTATTGTTTCATCATTCAAGTTTCAGTTCATCTTGTCATCTTATTCAATTATTTCCCTTGAGTTCCCTTGTTGTGTTTACTTTGTTTCTATGCAAAGTCCCCAGTGATTCTCCCTCAGTGCCTCAGTTCAGACTCTCTCACGGCTCCCCCATGTTAACTTAATCAGACTCTCCTGTTTCTTGCTCCAGTGTTTTTACACTTAGTCACTATAGTCATTAACAGGATCCTCCATGTTGTGTCTCCTGTTTACATATGTGAAAAACATGATTGAGATGTAGCTACAGACACAAAAACTACATGTTATGATTGCAGACAAGGGTGCATTCACTGAATACTGACTTGATGCTATATGGAGATGTATATTTTTTGTCAGAGTTTAACCTTTCTTGAGGTTTTGATAAGTTACTGGGTCATAGAAAGAAGAAAACGGCTTTGTACTCAATTCCTTGTATCCATAAACATCTTCAATTAAACTGCTCTATGCTGTTCCACTCTCAATCAAGGGCTTGGCTTGGAAGCTAGCCGAAATACTGCATCTACATCAAAGAGGAAAGCACACAGAAACAACTTTTCACCATAGGTAAGAAGCCACAACAAACTGCTTTTATATTTATCAACTACTGAATCTCTTTTCTGTAACTTCTTGTAGAGCCTTAATCATTTTAAATTCCTCAGATTCACTTGATTTTTTTGCAAGGTTACATTTTCTGCAGTCATTCAGCTCGTTTCATCATTGCCACAGATGTGGCATCAATGGGGTTCGAGTAAAGTTTGTCTTGTCTGTTTCATCGAGTTTTAAGTCTTTAAAATATAATTTTGCGTGTTCAGGCAAGTGTAAATTCACACAAAATTACATTTAACACCAAGCAAGGTATTCATTTTTAGGTACGCTTTAGTCATGCATTAAATTGTAGATGCAGATTCTGAGCAATCTACTGTTTTACTTTGCAGTCATAATGTTGTTGCAGTGTGTGGTGTGTCTGTGCAGTCACAACAGTTCATCTCAACAGACAAGTTTTCTTCCTTCCAGATCTCTTTTGTTTGAACTTTTTTATTTTTATATCAAACAAGATAATCAGAGTCAATTCAAAATGCAATTTATGTATTATAATTTGATTTTAGGGACAAAATCTAAATCGATCTATGTGAAAAAGTAATTGCCACGTAAAACAAAATCCTCCATTTCTATTTCTTGATTCTTTTGAAAGTCACAAAGACCTGACTCTATTGAAATGCCTCACTGATCTCCTCATTTGTAGTTATTTAGGGGAAACCCTGCTTAACCGCGTCAGACTTTGCTTGGTGGGATAGAGTTGCTGTCTCTATCCTTTAACGAGACTAAAACGAGACTCTGAACCTCATGTTCAGAGTGGTGGCTCCTCCAGCGATTAGTCAAACGTGTCTTCTTGAAATCGTTAGAAGACAATTAGAGTCAGGCTTCTGATTCTTCTCCTTTATTTCCAAATGAACTATTTAAATTCAGTTTGAGATGCAAGACTAAGATCAAAGGGGATTTTTTTCCCCCCAACCTGAGCCTGAAATAAATTTGGTTTCTTTTTTTAACTTTGCTTTTGTGTATAAAGATTTCCTGCTGGCATTCTCTTCCCCACAGATTGTTCACAAGGTGCGCATTCAGTGAACAGAGCTATTCAAAGCTTCACATATTTGGGTGGGTGTTGGTAAGTTGGGTGTTTTTTTTATGTCTGTTCAGGTCTCAGTGTTACATTAAACATTTTATGATAGCATATTTAAAAACTAACAACAGCATTGTAAAGTCTATTGTTTGAGCTACAGGGAGCCATTGCGAGGACGTAAGAACTGGAGTGATCGGCTCCGTCTTTCTTGTTTTAGTGAGAATGCGAGTTGAAGCATTCTGGATCAGCTGCAGCTATCTAATTGATTTTTTAAAATAAGTTGTATCTGGTAGTGCGACTTTTGCAGGCTATAGATTATAATCTTCTTTGGGTGCCAAAACAGCTGACTGTGTGAAGCCAATCCATCACTAGTAATGACATGAACTTCTCTGCATTGTTTGATGGATTGGAATGGACGTATGATTGGAATAAATTGACTATTTCTTGTTTCTTAGTTATGCCTGAGATGGCATGTGTTTTGAATTGGCACCATCCTTTAATAAAAAGTGAATTACAGTTAAAATCCCAGCAGCATTTTGGCACTTACAAGTGCGGATAAGTGCGTCTCTGCGTCATGTCATGTTGACAACCCAGGGGAAAAAAAAGATTACTTATCCAGAGTCTTCTGAGACAGTCTCATCAACACCAAACGGAGAGTTTCCAATTACAAAAATTGCTTGGGTTGCATTTATTTTATAGGAATTACTGGAGAAGGTCAGCGAGTTTAGCACCATCAACTTTTATTGATTTATTTATTTCTTAAAGTGTTGATCATTTTAACCTTCTTAAAAAATGCCCTTAGATTTAAGTCCAGATATGTGAAATTTCTTCTGTGATAACTGTGATTACTACATTTGCAATAAAATTTTAATTTGTTAACGGCTTTTTATTGGCGAAGGTGTTACGGCAATGCCAACCTTGAACCATCTACAATTATTGCAGTATTTATGTGGTCTGCAGCAGATCGGAGTACAGGAGCTCCATGTGCTCATTGAATAGTAAAGAGTCTGTTTGCCATTCAGCTGCTGGGCTCCATAATGACACCGAGAGCAGATGCTGATAACGCTCTGCACTCTGCATGACATGCTCCCGCATTTAAGAGGGGGAAACTGGTAGAAAGCTGCAGAGAATGTGCGCCGCAAATAAGGGCTCGGAAAGTAATAGCGAGGCTGAAAGGGAAGCAGGAAAAAATAAACAGATCAGAAAAGAGACGGAAATGGTTACTTGGCTCCAAGGTGTCACTTCAAAAGAAAGAGCTGTCAGTTGAGGTGAAGCTCTGGAGCTCAGCGGGAAGAATAGATGGGGGGAGAAAAAATGTTTCTTTGAGACTATACTTTAAACTTTTCACAGTCGAGTTTTTTTTTTATTTTATTTGCTGTTGCTTGAGACAAGGATTCGGTTTCAGAGTTTTACCTCAATTGTGTTTTTCATCTCCCTAACCTTGTGTGACTCTGAGGTTTCACCTCGCACTTTTTCATCTCACTTCATCCTCTGAAGATTTTAAGCCTCTTAAACCTCAGCAAAAGGCTGGGAGTTTTTTTTTTTTTTTTTTTTTTTTTACAGAAAAGCCAAATTTTTGATTGACTAAAGCAGTTGTGACTTCAGGCCTGACAGAGTACTGTTTCAGAGCGGTGACATTTTGGTCAAGTGTGACTATCAGTGGGTAGCAGGGATCTTTTGTTTTAGCTCTTTCAGTCATATGTAGAGTGTGTGAAATGCAAGCTCATCTACATAACTCATGGTCCACAAAAAACTGTTTGAAATGCTGTGTTATGTGAAGTAAAAAAAAACCTTACATTTCACCAACGTACTTTTTTCACCACCAATGTAACACCTTCTCTACAATTCAACAGATTTCAATCAATGAAATCTGTCAAAAAAAAAAACAACTGAAAAATAATATCATTCTGATTGCATAAGTGTGCTCAACCTTGAAATAGTACTTCAGTGAAACACTTCTTAGTTAATTGAAATTATTCAGTACTTTCATAATCAAGATACTGAATCATTGATTGTATTGCCTTTGGAAAAGCTAAACTCATGTTCAGCTGTGCTAATAACCATATTTCTGGTTAGTTTCAAAAGACTCCAATGTCTTAAAAAGTAAATTTCAAAGTAAGTCTCAAGTAAAATACAAAAATAGCCTGACTCACCTCTACTCTGTTTAGTTTAAAAAAAAAGGTGGGGACTTGGAAATGCTTAAAGCCCATAAGCTCTTGGCTTTTTTTGCCTGAAAAAGCAAATATATTGAATGAAATCAGCTGAAAAGGCAAATGGAGCAATATTGCTGCTTTATTCAGTAGCAGACTCTTTAAAAAGTGGCCAATTGTAGCAGAGAATGCCTTTTGTCAAACATAAAACCTTCTCAGAAAATCCACCCAGTAATTGCTCCAGCTTCCCACAAGTAATGATTATGATTCTACTAGATAATTATCCACTTCACTAACCGAACATTTGGCCCAAGCACAAAGGTTTGACTGACAATATGGCTTATTATAACACTATTACCAAACATGGAGACACCCCTGCACTTCCAGGACATACAAAAACACATTAATCATTACATGTTCAAGAAATAAAGAACCTACAAGTAGTGTCAAAGCTTAAAGTCTTTCTTTCTCTGGTGACATGGAGAATCTGCAGAGGAAGCAAAATATCAGGGTGTCGGCAGGGAGCGCTTGCAACTACTAATACTTTGTGCTCATCAAAGATAAATAATGAAAATACTAGCAAAAAGCCAGGAATTATGAAAATACTAATAAAGATTTTTCTATTGTTGTTTGAAAAAGGCATTGCTGTTTTTTCCCATTTTTTCCTCACTCTTTAATTTTGTTAATAAAATATTTTTGTTTTATTTGTTAATAAATATTCTAAACAAATATTTTATTTATGTATTTTGTGTACACTTTTTTAATTATCGCCTTGAACACAAGAAATCTAGAAAAATGTTCCTATCCAACTATCTTTTTCTTTGAATCTGAGTATGCTAGTTTTAATAACTACAAGATTTTTTACTCATATTCTAAACCTGTCCTGACTGTACAGCCTCCATTTCTTACTTTTGTTACTATATTTTACCTGTGTGAATCACACAGCTTTTTTCACTTTTGGATATGGCTTTGCAGCTGGCAGATCTGAATTTTCACACTGATGGAGAATAAGGTATGTTTATTTCCCTTTCTAATTTTTTTCTATTATTATTATTTAAAAGAGAGAAGATGTAATCCCACTTTCTTCCCATCTTATGTTATAAAACTAAAAAAAAAAAAACCTGCCATCTCTTGCTTGATAGGCAGATGCGTACACCAAACCTGTCTCACATTTTTTTCAACAGCAACAATTCCTCATTAGCCTGAGGGTTCCTTCCACCTCCAGGTTATTGAGGAGAATTCAGGAGCTGAGATCTCTGATAGTGACGGTGAAGGGAGCGTTCTCCTCCACACACAGCCACCTGAGAGAACCCTGACATGTTTATAGGCCATGCTAAATATGTCTCTTTGTGTGGGCCTAGTTATTTTTCTGATGGTTAAAACTCTGCGCGAGAAAGTTTTGACATGTTGAGTCCCGAGCAAACAGCACTCTGTCCTCTGCTTGTCTTGTGGTCAAGAAATCTAAGGTGATCGCAAAACAAAATGTGACAAAGTGGTCGTCACATTTGTGACCTGTGTCTGACAGCACTTGCTTTCCCAGGATGGACTGTCAGCTCCTGAGCTGCCAGCAGGGGGTTTGACTCAGTGAAGCTTTATTAGGTTCAGTTTGATGTTAGTTCTTTGCTTGTGCCTCAGACAGGATTCTCATGATACCTATTTGACTTGTTCTGTGCAGTTTTAGCAAAAAAAATTAAATATTTAGCTCTCTTGTGTTGTTAACATTTGGTGGTAAGTTTTAAGTGAATGCATTGATAAAACTTGACTTCTTGTCTGAGTTAAACTGAATGGGAAAATCATGAACATTTAGCTTATGTAATTTACAGTTTGAATGACTTCAATTTAATTTACTTCATCAGACTGTTGACACAGAGCGTAGAACTGATCTTTGGATTCACATATATCGGTGCAGACTTGCACTCTGTAACGTTTTTGCATCTTTCAAGTTTTTATTTGTTCTCATTTCAACCTGTATGACATTAGCTTAGATTAACACATTTGTTTGCTAATTGTTGAGACCAATGCCAGTTCTAAAAGACACAACAAAGAGAGACAATTAGAAGAAGAAGACAATTGGAAAACTTTTTTATACCCATGTGTTATATGTAGATTTTGGCCAAAAATAATAGCTCTATTTGTTCACTGCAGCCCTTCAGCATCCAGTCAGGCTATCTCCAATCAGACGATTCAAGTTTTTGTTCGCTGGTCATCCCAGGCTTACCGTTCATCCATCCGCAACAATCTCAGTGATTTTTCTTCTCTGTTTAATTTAAATCAGACTCATGGCAAATGTCTGATTTGCCATGAGTCAGATTGAGTCTGATCAGACTCATGGGGGGTCCCATGTTGGCTCGGGGAAAATAAGAGGAACCGTTTCCCGAAGACAAAACCCCCATGCAGAGTCTTCACTTCTCAAGCTCTCCATCATTCTGCCCAGACAACCAAATCAAGGTCATCCATCCCTTCATCTCATCATCCCCAACTAACATAATCTTCATTTTATGTTACTTTGGGCTTGTGTCACACTGATGAAGTCATGGTGACATGGAGATGAATAAAGTAACATTCACTTAAACATTTCTTGGAGTATTTTAAGATGACAGAAATCTACCCTAATTAGATGTTGGCTCACTTTCATAGTCACAGTGTCTTTCTCTTCATGCACGATGATATTGTGCAGACAGGTCTTCCAAAGTTAAGATATTAATTTCTCGTGACTTCGGCACATGACCTCATTAATGTTATTTGAAATTCTCTTTTAGGTTATAAAGCTGCAGCACATAAAATTGGCAAAAGTGGTAATTTCTTTTTTTTTTTATAAATATATGAAAGCAAAATCAATATAACTAATGTTAGCGAGAATTACCTCACATACTTATAATTTGCACAGGTCACTGCTGTGTGAATAGCAGTGACCTGTGTCAGCAGAAATTGAATAATAGGATATTTGTTACTTCCCCAATTACAGATTTCCTTGATTGCTTTGACCTGCTTAAGGAAATGTGTTGCACTCAGTTATTATCACAAACCCAGCAGACCAGAAGGCGCCTCTTGCAAATGTGGTTGCCTTTTCTCATTGAATTCACACACATTCCTCAATATTTTGCCAAAACAGATGTAATTCAAGCATTCAGAGCTATGTTGTTTCAACTATGGTAACCAAACACAAATCCCCTGTTCCTAATTTTTGGAGGCTACCTAGATCAGTATGAAAACACTGTAGCATTTGATTGACTCTCCTTATCACAAATCTTCAATCAGTAACGAGCGTGTATGTGTTGAAGTGGACATGTAATGCTTTTACATCCTTCCGTTTTACATGTAAATCATTATTTTATGGCCTATATAAATCATAGGCCATACTATATGACTAGATACCTATATAAAGGGAATAAATGAGGGCTCCACAGACCCTTCATTTATCCCTCTTCTGAGAAGCTTTTTAGAGCATCTCGGGTTTTTTTTGTTTGTTTGTTTGTTTGCACTCCTATACACTTAAAGTACACAAATCATGTAAGGGTTAAAAAAGTGGATTTTGTATGCTATGTCCCCTTTAAAAGGTGTCGCATCAATATTGTTTACCAACGTAGATGGAGAAAGAATCCAACACTGAGAGTCAGTTCTGGGACTTATACTGCAACATGCATTTTTTTCTACTTTCTTAATTTCTTATTCTCTGATTTCATTTTGGTTTACATTTACAGTATTTTCTACATTTTTGACACTTCATATGTTAATTCTTTAAGGAGAAGTAGCAACAGGTCTTTCAAAAGGAAATGCAATAAATATAGAACAAATGAACCCCTGTTGTGGTTCTTCTCTCAAGTTTGCATTAAAAAATGTAGAAGAAGGTATATATATATATATATATATATATATATATATATATATATATATATAT
>CAEGAF010138153.1:0-13865 GCA_903067075.1 Micropoecilia bifurca
GGGCCTCCCTTCTGAAGCTGCTGCCCCCGCGACCCGACTCCGGATAAGCGGAAGAGAATGGATGGATGGATGGATGGATGGATGGATGGATGGATGGATGGATGGATGAATTGAACATCTGATGGGAACTGCACCTCTATGATGGAACACCATCCCACTGAATGGTTGCTAACTCCAAGGTTGTACAGTAATAACAGCATAACTGGGATAAGCTAATTCAAATTTGGCAAATTCAACTATTAGCTATAACTTTATCTATGACTCAGATCCATGAACTGAAGATGAGGTAGTTTTGCTAAATTTAACTCTGATTGACGGCAATTAACAAATCAACTTTGTCAGTAATTATTTGTCGATACCAGAGTTCTTGTAATCTCTTTTCCCATTGGTAGATGGAGTGGGTCAATGAAACCACCTCATTGGTTAGTGGACTCATACAGTTTGTAGGTTTATAACCAGCATTTTCTTTCCTCTCTGTGCTTTTAGACATACTTTTAATGTGGTCAAATTTAGTTACTATGGCAACAGTGACCTTCTGAGGCTGGGCCCCCATATTG
Source organism: Micropoecilia bifurca (assembly GCA_903067075.1). NCBI lineage: Eukaryota > Metazoa > Chordata > Actinopteri > Cyprinodontiformes > Poeciliidae > Micropoecilia > Micropoecilia bifurca. The sequence goes on from CAEGAF010138153.1 coordinate 558, forward strand.
GTGTTTGCTGTATATCTTCCAATACCTGCAATTATTAGCAACTTGTTACAAAACTGCTCTTTTGATGCAGAATTTATTCAGTATAGGAAAAAAAAGGAAAGTAAATCAAAGCAGTGTTCTGTGCTTTAAGGCTTTTTCAGTAAATACAACCTTATTTGTGCTTCTCAGAAAATATTGCCATCCTAAAACCAACATGTTTTATTTCCTGCTGCCTCGTCTCGCTGGCTCTCTCCGGCTGTCGCCTGCTATAATGTAAATGAGGCTCTGAGCACTGAGCCTATGATGGTGTCAGCTCCCTCCTTAGTCTCTGGTCTCATTAAAAGCCTAGTGTTGCTGACATTTACCCAGCCACAGTGTTGACTAGCTCTTCATGCAGGCCAGACGGGTCAAAACAATACATGGTGTTAGCATCAACAGTCCAAATCCTCCATGAATGGGAGGCTGCGGGAGCCTGGGATGTTTGCTAAAAACATATGTCAGAAAACATCTTTTAAAAAGGCCTGCAATGTTCTCCTGGTTTCAGTTTGAAAGTATGCATATTAGGACAGATTTATGGCAAATATTTCTACTAAGGTCTGACTTCAGATATGGAACCTATAAGAACTGAAGGCTGAACGGATGATGAATGGACCTTAGCTGGATGTAAAGATAGATGATGGATGGTAGAATGGAGGGATACAAAGCTGAGTGAATGCAAAGATGAGTGGATGGATTGATGGATGGATGTACAGATGGATGGATGTAAAGATAGATGGATGGATGTAAAGATGCATCCATCCATGATGGACGGATGGAGGTATTGTTGAAAATGTGTTAATAAAATGAGGCTTGTGAATAAAGGCTGGAAATCTTAATTGTTCTACAATTTTTTTTCTTGTTTCCTTCTTATCCAGAATTTTAAAAAAATCATATTTAATATTTTATCCAGACTGTGTAGAAAACGTGTAAAAATGTAAGACAAAGATCACACATTGTGAATTTTGGTGTAATTCGTCTCTGATAAAGTGAAGCATTGCCATTCCCAGTGCATCCTGTCCTTGGTGTGTTGTTAATGTTTGCTCTGATTTCAGCATGACAAGGTCCTGACCACTTCACTACTTTATGTTAGTGAATAACAGCAAACATCCCCCATGTCCTTTTTTCTCTCTCCCTTCTTATCTGTACATATGCATAAAAATGCCATTATTGTCAAGGTTGTTTTACATAGTTCTACCTCCCAGGCCAGTCACAGATAATGTCAGCAGGCTGTCATTGCAGTTTAAAAATGCTTTGATTTCAGTTAACAGCAGCCATCTCACCAGCCCCACAGTAACACAGAGAAATAGCTTTGTGAGTTTGAAATTAATAGGGCGGCTATAGATATTTCCTGACCTGATGTCCTCCTGGGACCCAGCAGCTCTGTTTTTCTGCGGTCCTCTTATCCTGTTACTGATGCCTGACTCTGTGTAACCCTTATCTCTGAGCGCGCTACATGGCCCGATAGGGCTCTGTGTATATGCAATTAAAACAGCTTATTTGACAGATAAGTGGGGCCCGCGGTCAGATTGAAAGCCACAGCCTGCCACTATCAGGTCTTTAGGTTACAGCTCCCGGGTTAAATGGCCCCGGGATGCAAAGTGAGCCAAACGAGGCACACAGCTCAATAAAAGAAGTCCATAGGAAAGAAGACTTTGCACATAAAATATATTATAAGTTTTTGTGCAACTGGGTTTCTTCACCTTTTTCAAGACCGAATTCTAGAATTTTTTTTAAACTGCAATTTTCCAAGTTCTCAGCCCATTTACACCGAACACCTAGTATTCAAAATCCAATTCAAATTCAAAAAATGCTTCATTGATCCCAAAGGGAAATTACATGTTTTTGTTGTAACTCATTAATTCAGATTCTTCAAAAATGGATTGTAGATGGTGATGACTCTTGGCAGGAAAAAGCTCTTGCAGTGGTCTGTATTACATCGAAATTAGAAAAATAAATTATGAGAGAACATTTTCAGTATCTTCAAGTGATGAAATGATTAAAAAAAACTATAGGTTCAAAATTTGTATTTAAATTCTCTTTTATTTTATATTTAAATCCAACCTCTGGCTTCGACCTCAGCTTTTTCAGATGCTTGCTAGCAAACAGTATCTCACAAAGAAAATTATGAGCATGTGTTTTCAACAGGTGCTGATTAAGTCAACTAACAGCAATCAGAGCTTCTTTCCAAGAGGCCACCGATAGTTCAGACATGGTTCAAGTTTGTACTTTTTTTTCCTTTTAAATAAATGCTTTGTAGAGAACCTGTTGGGCTCCATATGGATATAATCCCTCTGCAATATTTGTGGATTTTTACATTTTGATTTTACAAAAACAATAGTTTGGACTTGGACGGTGGAAACATGCTTGTGACCTACAGGGCACCATCAACGGCAGACAAAGTGGACGGGCTTTCGGCTGGGCCCAGTCTCACATCCCCCAGCGTATTCATTGGTTTTGATTCAGCGGTGAGTTAAAAACACCACGTCACATCATAAGTCTATTAACTTTATCAAATCAACATCCAGCCTTCAACAAAGGCTCTTTTGTAAGATGGTCAACATTTCCATTAAATATGAGACTATGTTGTTGCATAAGGAGAGCCACTGACTAAGGGAAATATCTGAAGGCTTGTCTTGCTACATTGTTAAAACAATTATCGTAACACACTGGTTACAATTCAAATGAAATATTCCACTGAGCGTTTTAAACATGCAAAAGGCAGAGTATGGAAAAGCTTAAACATGTCAGCCGATCATATTGCTTAAAAACAATCATGGCTTCCTCTTTTGAATTAAACATGGCGCTAGGAGGTTCATTTGTGTCGAGGTTGAGCTACTTTAAAATAGTGTATCAGAGTATAAAGTTATTAAAACAATCAATCAATACAGATTGGGAATCAAGACAAATCAAGTATATGTTTATATTGGCGTATTATTTGTCAAAGACCGTAAAGAGTGGGACCCTAAATCTACGTTTTCCTAAGTTATACACACAAATACAGAGTTTTCTCAAATCTCCACTTTTATCAGAGTTTTAATAAATAATCTTATTTTGTAATATAAAACTGAGTTTTATATCACTCAGCCTCTAAAACACATAAAAATGCTTTAGTTTTTCCAGATACTTTATTACATGTGGACTTTGGCCTGAGACAGAGCTGCTCCAATGCTGGACTTTTTATTTATTTTTTTTTGTCAATGATGTTCAAATTTTTCATCAATTTGCATAATTTTAGCTAATTTAATGTGGTACTTAAATGTGTTGATTTTGTGGAAAAACTGACAGCATTTTCTGTGAAACTTGGCCTTTTGTCGTCTTGATGTGACGATGTCATCTGGCCTTGAGCATAGATGGACGTACACGTTGGACAACGGAAGACAAATTAAAAGGCAACATTTATTCCCTACTTTTCACAAAATTGGGAAAAACGTCATTATCAGACTTTTTCATTCTCGAATAAATCTCTGTGCAACAAATATTCACCCAAATGTCTTGATGGCATCTCTATGTTCCATTCTTACATAGGCGAGGAGAGACAAATAAGCATTGTTAAATTGTGTGAGGCTATGCTGACAGCTTCACAGCTAAGAGAGAGAGACAGAGAGATCCGATTAATCAGAAAAATATTCTATAGAGGACTCAATTACTAAAATATTCTTTTACAACAGTCCTAGTTCAAACCATTAATATCCTGTGGATGACTGTTCTTTTTTTTTCTTGCAAAAAGGTAAATATCAAGTCCTCTCAGTGGTCTGGTGGACTGGGCATCATGTGACTTACTGTTTGCAACAGTGTGTCACACATTGCTCAACAGATCAAATGAGCAAAAGCAATTGATGAGCAACAAAACAATTGTCAAGTGCCATCATTAAATTTGTAGTTTTATTAGATTTCAAATACAGCTCTAAACAGGTGGGGTTTTAGTCAAGATTTAAAGGAATTCAGTGTTTCAGCTGTTTTACAGTTTTCTAGAAGTTTGTTCCGGATTTGTGGCAAGAAGCGGCATAGAGGCTGAATGCTGCTTCTCCTCGTTTGGTTCTGGGGATGCAGAGCAGAACCAGGACTAGAAGACCTGAGAGATCTGGAAGGTTGATACAACAGATCTTTAATGTATTGTGGTGCAAAACCTTTTAGTGATTTATAATTTATTATCTTAAATTGTAAGAACCATTTTACGTTTAAAGAGAAAAACTTGCACTTATGTATTGGGGAGGTCTAAGGATTGAAATGCGTGTACTCATTAGTTTAGTTATTTTTTAACCCTGTTGATTCCTTAAAGTCAGAGCTACATGGTGTTAGCAGAGCCACATGGTGATGAAAGAGCTTTAGCTGTTTCAAAGCAAACTAACTTTGATTCTTATTGACAGAAATCAAGTTTGTTAGTCTTAGAATAAGACATGCTGCTTTTTTTGGAAAGGCAGATATGTGAACGAGTCAGTGGAGTCCCAGAAGCAGGAGGGACCCCAAAGAGGACCGGAATCCTTCAAAGAATGTTTCAATCCACAAACTATTTGTTCACGGAGATTTTTAAAACTGACCACCTATGTGGACATTGACTGAACTGACTGACTGAACTGTTTTACTGAAGGACTAACTGGAATATGTAATTTTTTTTCTTGGAAAATAAGCAATTGTTGAAATGAGCTTTAAAGCTGTAGTTTAGAAAACCTACCGTTATTTTTCAAAATATTTTTTTATAAGGGTGGACAATTAAAGTTTTTTACCTTAATTTTTATTAAGGTGATTAGTGTTTCCTGAATGATTTTTTTTTGTGGGGAAAGAAAAATAAACTTAAGTTGTTAAAATGCTTATCATCCTCCTGTGTGACCCTAGAAAAAAAGTAACTTTACAGGTGAGTTTATTGCTAATTAAATTAAGTGTTTACACACAGATAATAGTAAAATAGTTACTCAGTTACATTTACCTGAGTAACTTCTTAAGGGGGAAACTGTACTTTAGTGGTTTTTCTAGACTGTATGTTTTATTCTTATTAGTGAAATTTTAAAATATTGTAACTGCAGGAAAAAAAAGAAAAATGCATGAGATACAGACAGCTGTTTAATTTATAGTGAGATCTGCTGTTTATGCACAAGCTTTGTTATTGTAATGCTGTTTTCTACCTGCTCTTTCGTTTAGGACTGGAGGTACTTTACTGTGTTGCACTTTGAGAGAGAGAAGCAGAGACACAGAGAGAGAGAAAATAGTTTTTCCTTGAGTCAAACAAACCAATCTTAAAGAATAATTACAGTCAAACACATTCTGTTGATGTTTAATTTGTAAAGGCTGAAAGGTTGAACACCAATACAAAAAACGTCCAACTTAACTGTTGTATGTCAATTCAAAAAGAATTAAACTTTCCTTTTATTTCCTGCATTCTTGGAATCATCTATAACATAATCATTTAACAATAACTTCCACCTTGATTTTTAACCCCTATCATGATTAATTTGGAGACTTATGCTGTTCTAGATCCTCTGCTGATAAAACACACATGGGATTAACCCAAAGGATTCATCAGAAGGAACAGAATATGTGAAGTGAAGACTTTCAGCTGGTTACTAGATGCAATTCAGAAGGACGCCAGTGTTGGTCAGAAGCCACAGACGTCCCAGGTCATAGGTCACGTGTTTGATGGTCACACAAAAGGTGATTTGGTTCCAACTTGTGCCCTGAGGAACTGCTTCAGAGATACCGGTTCTGGAAGGAGAAAGATGCATATTTGGAACAGTTCAAGTCTAAGTCATATTCTCTGTACTGTCTGCACTTGCGTTTCAAATTCATTGAGAGGTTACCTTTCAAAGACAACTCCAGATTGAGTTACAACAAAGACCCTTCCATCAGTCCCAACTTCAACTTTTACAGCAGCACCATCTATTTGACGCCAGCCACTGATGCTGCAGATATCTGGTGAGACTTTCTATTAAAGTAAACAGTAAAGACGGTGACTAGTGGATGAGTTATATCAGGAGCTACAAGAGATGTAAGACAAAAGTTTACCGTAAAGAAGATGTTTTGGCCCGAGTTCACTCCCCAGCATCCAACTGGACCACAGCTCATATACATCAATGCCCCACTAATGGTGTTCCAGTTCAAGACTCCCTCCTTCTCAATAGAAGAGGCACTGCTGGCGTTCAGGCAATGGATGGTGTTTTGGCGAGTAACTCCAACTACCTGATGTTGTCCAGCATCTGCCTGGATTAATGTTATACCTGAAGAGACAAACAGCACCACTAAACAACTGAAAACTTTGAATCAGGACCAACCTGTAAAATCTGTTTCTGAAACATAATACTCACCACGAGTAGGAAAGAAATCACCAGCTGCAAATTTATAGACATTGTTGTCGGTGTCGACTCCCCAAACACCTGCATATCCCACTGTGACATGCTTGAGAGGAACAGAGCCCAGTTTGGACCAACGTGAATAACTCAAGAAGAAGGCGTCGGAGTTTTGATCAGTCATCACAACCATTCCATTGCCAGCATCAACCTGGGCGACAGCAACGTGGTCAGGAGCAGTAGTGCAGATCCAACCTGTAGAGAAGAACCACATAAAATACATGGAATAAATATCCATAAAACACTATTTCATCTTACAAATATTAATTGAAATGAATTTGTAAAGTGCCTGGTAACGACATGCATTAATCACCCTGTGAATTGAAAACATGAAGAGAACTCACCATGACATCTGGTGAAGAAATTCAGCAAAACCAGGAAAGTTGCGAGAGCTTTCATGTTGGCGTCTGTAAGTTGCTGTGCAGCTCCAGATGTAAATCTGCTTCTCTGTCCTGAAACTCCTGTGATGAAGGGACTTATATATCCAAGGTATGGTGTGACTAAACTGTCTTTGTAAGTAGTTCAGAAGGCTTTAGTTTCTTTTCTTAGCAGGATTTGGTTGCACTTTATTATTCCTCAACAACAGTGTGTCTGAATCCCAGTAATCAGGTACCACTGCCCTACATATCTTACATGTGTCTCTGTCCCAGAACATCTGATTCATATAACTGCCTGACCTCCTTTGCACACTATCAAGTGTGACGCCCAATTTTTTTGTCCAGCTTTACTTTTTACAGTTGTAAAAGATAAACTCATAAAAAGAAACCACAGACATGTGGTACAAGGGCCAGGTACAACAGGATGTGGGAGAAGAAGTGAAAGCAGCACAAATCGACAGTCAGACCACAATCACTTGTTCACATGGTCTCATGTTCATATCAGGACCTGACCCAGCAACCTCACATTGATCCAAGTTGAACAGCAAACTATTGCAGAACTACCAAGCTGGGCAACGTTCACAAAAACCTGGTTCTGAAACCTGCTTGAAAATAAGCATTTCCCTTTGTTCACATGGACATTGAAGTACCCAGTAGTGGTGGTGAGTAGGGGTTGAACGACTACATATTTTTTAAGGTCGACTACACCGTGATAATAGTCGAGTCGACGTCGACTAGTCGCGATGACGTCATAGTGACGTAATCCCAAACCTCTTCACAACTACTTGGAGGCTTTATGAGCTATTTTCACGGTAAATATTAGCCCCTACACCCTTCTCCTGCTTTTACTAAGTCTATTATGCAGAATTAAAAGAGTAATAAACAGATAATTCTTCGTGAGCAGCGGAGAAAAGTTTGTTGCACAAAGTCAGTCTGAATTTTTTTTTTCTAAACACCGGCTGATACTGATGATCTCTGGATAGCTTCTCTATAGGAGTCAGATTATCACACTGACCAAACGTAATATGAACGGATCCCGTTGGGTTACAGTTGAATTCAACAAATCCTCCCTCTGCTCCAACATCATGTCACATTGTCCCACGTTACTCCAGTTGTCTATTTTTTAAGGAATTTTTCGGCACTAGTTTATTTGACAGCAATCTGATAGTAAGGGGTCAGAGAGCGGAGAGGCCTGATTGGTCCGGCGACTGGAGGGCGGGAGTCGGACTCCTGACGACCGCTGGCTAAAGTCGCGCAAACCACCGCAACGCCCCTATTGCGGTAGAAAGAATCGACTAGTCGATTAGTCGACTAGTCTGTGCAACCCCTAGTGGTGAGCCGACTGATCGGCCCAATCAGAATTGGCTGATTTCTGTGAAAAAGTGCGTGATCACTTGTGCATGATGATTTGTTCCCGATCACCTCATACTTCACAACCTGCTTTCCCTTCACACTGTGCAAGCGCACGGCCGAAAATCCTAAGAAATATTGTATAAAAGTTTAACGCTCTGATGGGAAGTTTGGGACAGAAAAATTGTCATGAGTTGCAAGTGGTGAGGAGTGACGTAGAGACCCAGGTTATGGAAAATGACGATGATTTAATGAAGCTTTTCAGTCCAAAACAGGCAGCACGGCAGAAGGTAGCACACAGCTACCACCGGTAGCAACTGGAACAAAGACTGACACGATGAGCTGATGCCACACAGGACTTCACAGTTCTACTGTGCAGGCAGACTAACAACAAGATGATGTGGACGATAGACACGTAGACAACGACAGAGAGACACAGGGGAGACTAAATACACAAGAGGTAATCAAGGGAACGAGACACAGCTGGGAAACAATTAACAGAGACTCACAGGGAACAGGACTACACACAGAAAACTCAAAAAGAAACACAAACACGGATCACGACAAAAATACCTCGTGGTGAAACATGTCAAATTGCATCAACACAACAAAATTTACTACTTACTGTTAATGATTGCAGGTTTTCCAGTTGTCCTTTTGATTGAATACTTGCTGCATTGGGCCTGCAGGTATTGTTCATGTTTTTGTCTAAATTAGGTGATTTTATGGTTCCATTTTGCCAAATCGCATAGTAGCATTTATACCTAAAGTGGAAAATTAACAACCAACCAACGTGATCAAAATGCAAAATCAGTTTTACAATGTTGATAAATCAACACATTTTTATTTACAACAGTAACTTCAATAAATTAATGACTTACTTAGTAAAAATGAGTGTTAAACTTTGAGCATTAAGTTTAAGTTCTGATACTTTACTACTTACCAGATTTTTGTTATTTCGACCTACTTGTAAAATGGCTTCCAGTAAGTGATTTTGCTTTGATAATTAATAAATTAAGACTTAATTCATAAAAAATTCACTATCAACCAACTGTCTGGCAGCCTCCATAATAATCTGAATTATTTTCCTTGGCTCTATTACAGTCCAACTTTGAGGCGAGTCTCGTATTTTCACTGCAGCAAAGGATTTTCAAATCAGTCCAAAAACCAGATGCAGGAAGATGGAAAAATGTCATTCAGAGATTTAAAGTTTACTGGAACTCAAAAAAATTCAACCTAAGAATGTAACTTTGAGAGCTGGATCCAATCACTGTCCAGCTACAAATCACATGGCAGCAAGAGGTGGCGCATCACTGCTTACAAAAAAAATGTAGTTGAAAGAGACACGTGGCAGGACAGCAGCACAGCTACGCTGGTAAATGGTCATTTGATCAGCTTCTCACTAAGAGCTGCTGAGGGCAACACAAGACCCAAAGAACAGAATGAAATTCTGAAGAACATGGCCAATACATTGATTCAAGAAATTGCTAGTAAAACCAAGGTCAGATTCTATTGTCCAGTTTTCAGTCATTCTTGATTCTGGTCCTGAACATAGACATCAGTTCACAGTAGACCATGGGGTACCTGACTCAACAGGCCATGGCCCTACGGTGGTATCAGGTGTTGTTGAGGCTCAATCTGCCCAGGTCTGGATTTCGTGGGCAGATTTCTGATGGTGCTTCAAACGTGGCTGGAACAATCATAAGTTCTCAGGTTTCACTGAGGAAGCAGCAGCCATTAGACCTCTATGGACGCTGCAGAGCATGTTGTCGGTCTTTATATGGAGACTGGCTGCTCGGCCTTCAGACAGATCCATGACTGCCTCTTCTGCCTCTTCTGGGTCTAACAGGAAACATTCCCACATCTCAAAAAGCACCACTAACCCTGAAACCTCTGTGACCCAACAAGGTGATCTGTGCAACATTCCTCAGTACCAGCTGTGTTAGAAACCTTAAGCTGCTCAATCTCTTATGTCCAGCTATTGCAGAACTAAGCAAATTAACACCAAAATCTTGAAATTAGCACAGAAACATAAAGATAAAAACCCTAAATAACCTATTTAAACATTTTTCAGCAAGCAAAAATGATTTGGGGCTTAGTTACTCTTAACCTTTTTTCTGATGCTACAGTGTGTATGTTTGAGGGCTGAAACACTTAAATATGATTAAAGTTATAGAAGTAACAATACAATTAAAGGGCTGAAATCTTTTTTCCTCAAACATTTTCAGTATAAAATCAACATCAGTTATTTTTCATTCTACTTATGGGTCTGGCTGCAGGGGTTGATGTGCAAACCCAGTCATTGTTTCGATGGTCTGTTTTCCAAAGACAACGTGACAGAGGAGGAGAAACGTTCGACCTTCACTGTGACCTGAGGAAGCTATAATGAGACCTGAACTTCTGAGTCAGCTCAGCTTTTTTTGTTTTTTTGTGGTTCTCCGACTGCTGAGAGCTGGTAAACAGGATATTGTGTCCCAGATGAGTTTTGGCTCACATCATGAAAGTACTGGAGCCCCACAGCTCTGCACACACCAGCCATCAAAATGACGTGGAGGCCAGGCGATCGGAGGGAGAGATGAGGGAAGGAAAAGAGTCAGAAGATGTTTCTGCTGTCCAAAATATGACTGTGGGTTTGTTTGGAGGCTCCAGGCGGTTGGAGTTATGCTGCGTGACGGTACATGGTTAGAAGTTACTGGGTCACAGAGAGATCAGCACCAAGTCGCTACCGAAGAGATAAAACTCTTACATGGGGGAAGAAAACCTGGATACAGACGAGTGGATCTTAGTCCTTCGTAGCTTGTCTTTTTCTCTTCCTCTTACGTTTCTCAGTCCTTCCATCTCTTTCCTCATCCTATGAAACAGAATCATGTTTAACTGGAGGACAGTTCTGAGAACTGAAATGACTATGGCCATGAATTTTGCCCTATATATCTGCTTAATTCTTTCATATTTTGTCCAGCACTGAGAACAAAAGTAACATGTTTAATTTCATGCCAACTAATTCTATTTAATATTAGTGTAGTTTAATCTATTTCTGTACATTTCATTTTTACTCTGAGCAGCCATTGAAGCATCTTGTTAGCAGTTATTACTGTACCTTCTTATAATTGTATTAAACTTTGATTGTGTGAAAACATTACCTTTACTTTTCATCCAGCTTTAATCATTGTAATGCTGAGAACGACAGGATGCTCCATAATAAATGCCCCACATGGAAAAGATGTATGTAAAACGTTAAGCTTGTTTTTGTACCGCAATTCTTTGAATAAAATCCAATTAATATTAATTCAATGATTTTTTTTCTCAAAAATCTACGTAGCACCTCCAAAAACCCCTTTAAAATGAAATACACACAACTGATTGTTCTCTTATTTATTGATTCTTCTGCATTCTAAGTTGATCAGAATGTGGTTACCTGGGGAATAAAAGTGCTGAGTCATCGTCCCGTTTTCCTGAACCACTTTTCAAAATGGGAAAGACATGACAAGGTCTCATTTCTGAGGCTTTTTACAGTGTTGAAGTCGCTAAGTAGTGATGCACCAACAATTATAAGACTTGCTCCACTGATAAAAAGTGAACTGGGCTGTGGGAATAAATGAAGCAAAAAGAGAAGAAAACTGTCAGGGCAAGTTGGAGAGAAAATCCTGCTTCGAAGTTTAGACTTGAAATAAAAAGTTTCATCTTGCCAGGGATGGTTCTTAACAATGTGTGTGTAAAAATCCATATTACAATACAACTGAGGGGTATTTTAACTCCATTGAGGAAATAAAAATAGCTGGGGGTTTTCAGAAATAGCAATAAACTTCTTGTTCCTCCCAATACAGCAAATTAACAGAGGCAACTGAGATGCTTCTAAATCTGAAGCATTTTTCATTATCTTCATTTGTAACTTCTTCATACTCTGTGTGTGTGTGTGTGTGTGTGTGTGTGTGTGTGTGTGTGTGTGTGTGTGTGTGTGTGTGTGTGTGTGTGTGTGTAATGTTCTTAGGATTTTAACATATGGATGGTTTATTCGGCTCTGAAATACATTACTTTCAGTTTTATTTTCATATTACAAAAACACATAAAAAGTGAAAAATGTTCATATTTGGGAATTTGAGGAGCAGTGACTGTAAAGTCATTTTTAAGAGGACAAATCTTGGCTACATGAACAAACTCTGACAAACCGACTGCTTGTTTTGCTTCTCAGTGCCACAAAAATATGATCAAGGTAGGATTTTACTTTTATCTTGCTCTGCTTCAAGAAAGATGAAGAAGAAATTGTTAATATTTCTCCTTTGATCTCTGCAGACCTGTGTAAAATCTGTGCAGCCATTAAAGGATTTTATAAAGAGAAACAAACGTAGACGAGCAGTTCAGAGCGTCGGGTTGCTAACCAGAAACAAAAATATGATATTTCATTGGAAGATCTTTTTCGAGCACAAGGTGCAGAACAACCATCACACATTTCATAGAAAAATTCTTCATGAAAGAAAATTCCAGCAGAGATGGACCTTAACTAAGTGGGAACATCTGTGTGTGAATAAACCTTCACTCTATTTATGGAAGACATTGCTACATGTCTCAACGAAACGAATGAAATATATGATTACACATGTATTGATTTTCATCATCATCACATACTATGTAATTACTGCATTGAGCACCAAATGTGCTGACTAGACACAGGACACCGTGACACTTAGAAAAGCCATCAGCAAAAGATGATACAGGTAAAAATCTGGGTATTTTTAAAACTTTTGTTGTCTATCAGTTCTTTCTATAGAACTTCTGTTTGCTCAGTCACTCTAGTATCTGTCTTAAAATTAGAACGGAGGGACGAGAACGAGACAAACGAGGAACAGGGAGCTAAAAAACACTTCAATCAAACCTCCACAGAGATGTGCCAGTCAAGTGGTTTTCAGACGGCTGTGGTGCCGCCTGACCCATCAGGAGGGAACCGACAAACACACTGCAGGCTAAACATCAAACCCTCGGCTTCATTACAGGAGATTCTTATACAAAAGGCTCATCCTGAGTGAGACACAAAGCTGCTTTCACCTGGAAGGGATACATTTACTTCTTCTATATCCAACCAGTCCAGTGTTTTTGTATGCGAAGGAATTTTTTTTTTTTTGCAGTTTCTTAAGATTCAGAAATCAAAGAAAGATAATAATAATAATAATAATAATAATAATAATAATAATAATAATAATAATAATAATAATAATAATAATAATAATAAT
>CAEGAF010138154.1:0-11366 GCA_903067075.1 Micropoecilia bifurca
GAGGGAAGAAGGGAGCGGGAGATCGACAGGTGGATTGGGGCAGCGTCTGCCGTGAAGCGGGCGCTGTACCGGTCCGTTGTGGTGAAGAGAGAGCTGAGTCAAAAAGCGAAGCTCTCGATTTACCGGCCGATCTACGTTCCCACTCTCATCTATGGTCATGAGCTTTGGGTCATGACCGAAAGAACGAGATCACGGATACAAGCGGCCGAAATGGGTTTCCTGCGCAGGGTGGCCGGGCTCTCCCTTAGAGAAAGGGTGAGAAGCTCGGTCATCCGGGAGGGACTCAAAGTAGAGCCGCTGCTCCTCCACGTCGAGAGGAGCCAGTTGAGGCTCGGGCATCTGGTCAGGATGCCTCCTAGACGCCTCCCTGGTGAGGTGTTCTGGGCACGTCCCACCGGGAGGAGGCCCCGAGGAACCTAGGACACGCTGATCTTTTATTTTGAAAATCCTTTAACCGGATACTCACGGTAAATTTGCGCGCTAACACGGAGCCACAAGCAGCAAAATGAGTAAGTAACAGATCAGATGCCTTTGGAAAGTATCTTACGGATCAAGTGCGACCCCCCCACTCCTCCTCCACAGAATTTTCTGACTCTCCACCGATCACGCTGTTCACCGGTAAAGCTGTTCAGCATTTTCAGCAATAATCTTAAAGCTATGATGTTTTTAAAAGTAAAAAAAAAGACCAGATTGCACAATGATTGGTACCTTTGTGCATAAAACTTCCTTTTAACTTAAAAACACCTTTAATTGAGCATTTATCTGTTTGCACAATCTCATCCTGTGTGAATCCTATGTCCTTTCTTAAGTTTCATTGTCTTTAGCTCAGCCAACAACTTGTCTGTGGACCATGATGTTCAAAGTTTGATTTTGTGCCTCCTGTCTGTCTTAATTTGGTCATGTATTTTGGTTACTTGTTCTACATATTTTTTTTAATAGAAATAAGTTCACCATATTTTTGTTTAAAATGTCTTTGTATTTTTAATGGCTCCTTAACCTCCTGTCAAGGTTCCCTGAGCATTTGTAAGAAAGTTAAGCTCACAGCATCAACGACCCTAAACCACACAGAGAAGTGGGAGTGAGTTTCTTTTCCACATGTTATTTTGATGTTTTATGCCAAATGCCCCTGGAGCATTTGCTGCAATTTGGTCTCATCTAACCAAAGCTCACAGTTCTAGTTTAAGTCCCAGTAGAGATTCACAAACTGAACACATTTGCCTCGGTGATGGTTGGACAGAAAATGCTGTTTTCTTGCATCAGCATATAGATAACATCAAATAAGGTTTGTGAAGAAATTAGTTTTAGAGATGTTTTTTTTAACCCGCCTTGCTATCCTGCTTACTGTCTGTGATGGGAACATAAATATGGATCCCCATTTACTCTGATTGCTTTTGGCTAAGACAAATTGGCGTTTTTGTCTGATCATTTTTGTTTACCCAAATGAAACGGAATCCATTAGTAATAAAATATTCCTAGAAGCTCTGATCAACTAAAAATCATCAAATGTAAATTAAAGAAATGCTTTAATTGCATTTATATTAACTGATGATTTAAGATACAAATAATTATTCCACCTGATTTAATCAAAACAATTATTTTTTTAGCATGGATTTGTTTTTCCTGCACTAAATAATAGTACACAAATTACCAGATATATTTTTTAGCATTATTTGCTGTTAGAATATGTTCCTGTCATAAAATATGAATGCTGAGGGTTTATTTTTTTTACATCTTCTTTTTACACATCTTAATAAAAGAGTGAAGAGCACTATATGTATGTACTTGGAAGGCTGCTCAGGCACTAAAGGTGCTCACACCTCTTTACTCAACCACCTAATAGAGCACTCTTCACCAGACACTGCAGACTGCCCTTCTTCAGTAAACCCAGCAGTCTTTTCTTGCCTGGCTGACCAACACATTTGGACATTATTCCAATGTGTGTGTGTGCTTGTGTCTCATTGTGCTCCATTGTGTTTCAGTACCAAAAAAATTGTTAATCACCTTCATCCAAAACAGTTGGTTGACTTTTTTTAACGCATATATGAGGCTGTTATTCAATCAACTCTGCAAATACACAAGAGACATGCCTGTTTATTTAACTTATTTATCTCTGTTGACACGTGCAGTGTTTGTGTTTGCTTGTAGGATCACATTAAAAACCCATCAACCCGTTTAATCTGGGATATCGGCGATTATCTCTGATGCCATTTGTCTAAATATCAACATACGGGAGTCGTCTGAGCACAAACACCCGCGGATGTAAACATGGAGGCAGCATACAAATTAATTCAGGCTTTGACAGTTAAGGTTGCGCTGACGACCCTTCTCACATGAACACTACAGGAGAAGAGTAAGTGGTTACAAAAAATGTGCTGGTCCACTTGATCCATTTTTTTTTTTCAACATATGACCTTTTGTTGGAAAGTAATGGGCCTTTTTCTAGTGAACAAAAAAGTCAGTGTTGGTTTTGTTGAGGGAAGCTTTTTTTGGACAGCTGTATTATAGGAAAACTGCAAGCTTATGTTTGTGTTCAAAGCATTGTGCTTTTCAGCATTTTCAGCAATAATCTTGAGCAGCTTGAAATGTGGGTTAGATTTATAACTGAAAATATAGAAAGGATTTTCTGCTTTTCTGTGTTCACCTGGTATTCAGTCATTTCTATAATATCTTAATTCAACTCCTGCATTTTATACTTTATTCCTTTTTATATCTCTGCACTTTCTGGTTTCTACAATGGGAAAAAATCATTCACATTAAAATTGATAAAATTCAATTAATTACTGCCTTTATAAATAACAAAAGTATTTCTTTAAAAAATAAATCCTGACAAGTTTGTCTCAAGGTTGTCTTTCGTTCATTAGGCGATGTGGCTACAGCAAAGCAAAGCAGGATCCTGAAGAGGAAAAGATGCATTTCCACAATGGTCACAGTAAGTCTAAATCAGCCTAAAATGTAGCGTACACCAATAATATCAGTGCATGCACAAATCCAAGTTCATCTGAGGTTTGAAGAAAAACATGTTTAGCGGTGGGGTCAGACAGTGGTCATGTCTCTGTTTATCTCTGTAAGCCTGAATGTCTGCTAGCAGTGCACATGTCACTGCTGTGTGCCAAGAGCTATTTTCTGAATGACATCCATGTTAGTAGAGGACTCGTAATGCTCTGATGCATTATAGGTTGTGACAGCTTAATATATTTGTCCACATTTTTGACGTTGTTCCCTGCTATCCATCTGTCAATTCCTGAACCAGCTGTAATGGATATAACAGCTACAACATCAAGGAACCAGTAAAGGCTGCAGTCAAACCAGTTCTCAGCATAGCTTGGCTTATATCTGTCTGGAGTTTGTCAAATGTTCAGAATAGGATTAGAATATATATTTTTTTGTTTTGTTTTGATGAGGTTCTCTAATTGGGGAAAGGTAATGAAGAACTGTGGGTGAATATGCATAGGGTACTAAGTTTTTACATTCGAAGAAATAATCATCAAATCTGCAAAAGAGTAAAATTATGAAATTGACTGAGATGTCTCAAGTTAGTAATGACTTAATCAGTATGTATTTCCCCTCTTAATAAAATTGGAAATACAAGTCATCTTCAAGTAGACTTTTGTTGACATTAGTTGCAATAAAGTAAAGAGAAATCTAAATGCTCTAACTGATTTTTTTTTTTTTAGCTGAAGTCCTTTTCAAAGGTTCAGAGTGATTAATTCCTTAACATATAAAGCTCTAAGTTTGTATATCATTTCCAATAATAGCAACTGCTTGAGGCAAAATAAAAGTGGTTTTAAAAAGGCAGAAGTAATATGACGAGCACCATTTTTATTGCTTTTTGATTACACAGCCTTACTTTTGGTTTGCATGTTTTGTTCACAGTACATGTTTTATACAGAAAGTTCATTGGGGGCACACCGCTTCAAAGCTCCATTTCCCATTTAAATATTCATCAGCTTCCTGGTACACAACTGCCCAGTATAAACCTGTAGTTTCAAAGTTTCTAAAGTAACATTTACATAAAATCCTGTGATGTTTTTGAGACTGTAGTTGTTTCAAGGCGGCCCCTTTTGGTCTTGGCCCCACCCAGGCAAGATTCTAGCTTCAGCACCCAGATTCTAGCTTCAGCACCCAGTACTCCGAATACTGTATGTGAGATTTCTACTGCTCAAAATCTAGTCAACGATATTGAGGTTTTAGCATGACTGTACTATAAAAGTCCTGAATACTTTGTGAATCGATTTAAATGGTAATTGTCTAAATAACTATAAAAAAAGAGAAGGTGGCAACATTTCGTAAAACGTCAGATGCATTTTCATTGGATGACCCAGAGTAAACAGAAATTGTGTTGTTTATTTTTCTGCAGTAAAATTCCCTGGTGTCCGTACTTACATTGACCCCCTCACTTATGAGGACCCCAACCAGGCAGTGCATGAGTTTGCACAGGAGATTGACGTCTCATGCATCTCTATTGAAAGGATCATCGGTGCTGGTGAGTGAAATCAGCATGCCTTCCTCAGTCTGTTCATACCTTGCAGATAAATGGATTCTTATTCAGAGAAGGAAGCTGATCTGGGTATAACGATGGATAGATTGCTTTATTTATATATTCAGAGTCACTAAATTCACTAGAGTGCTTAAAGTTGCAAGGAATAAAAAAAAAGCCAGCCTTATTTCCCTTGATGGATGGACCTAAACTTTTATACACCATGTTTTCCTCAGTCTCATAAATCTGTACGTTGCATTTGCAGTCAGATTTACCCAACATATTGATGGATCTTTTACCACAACAAAGCAGCTCCTCTGGATGGCTGCAACATATTTCAGACACTAAAATAATTTAATCTGAATTGGTGTTACCTTTAAAATAAGAACAATAGATTGGCGCTACTAATTAGCTTTCATATGTTAATATTATACCAGTTTCAGACTTGGGTCAACTATTGCATCTATTTAGGGATTTATTTCACCTTTTTTCTTATTTTCCCATTTCCAAACAAGAAGATAATTTATGAGGCCAACAAGCATGTCTCTTCTTTCGCTGCAGGGGAATTTGGTGAGGTGTGCAGCGGACCCCTGAGGCTGCCTGGCAAAAGAGAGATCCAGGTTGCCATTAAGACCTTGAAAGCAGGCTACACGGAGCAGCAGAGGCGGGATTTCCTGTGGGAGGCATCGATCATGGGCCAGTTTAACCATCCAAACATCATCCGCCTGGAGGGAGTCGTCACCAAGAGTAAGTCCACCTGAATGATTTCCAAAACTGATTTTTTTTTTTTTTTTTTAATTCCACCTGGAACCTTTGAAATTCAGTGCCAAAAAGACAATCAGAAGAGGAGGTATTATTGAAGACCAGAAGTTTTCCATTACTCCTGAGACATTCTTGTTGGTTCTGAAGCCTCCACTCGTATTTGGAGTTTCTGTCAGCCATCAGAGTGAACATGTTTTTGTAATTGATTAGCTGCTGCGGCTTTATGATGTGTATATCATTAACGTTTAGACCAATTGTGATAAGAGTTGCTTTTATTGAAAGTAATTGCTTACTGATAAACATGGTTTTTTTTGTCAGTGTGCTATTTTATTTCATGTTGTTAGAGCATTTATATTTTGTCCTCACACCTTTGTCTTGCATAATATTTCTTAGTAAAATGTGTTTTTCATACCTCTCAGGCAAGCCTGTGATGATCATCACTGAGTACATGGAGAACGGCTCACTGGATACCTTTCTAAAGGTAGGTGTGGGAAAAGATCAGAATTCACAAAAGGTAGGTTCATGGGGAACTGATGATGGATTAAAAAGAACAAGTGTGAAGAGAGCTGATTCGGATAATAATTGGAGTCATAAGTACCTTGTCATTTGTGTTGCTCACCGTAGGACAATGTGTACACACACTAGTCTGTTTCGTGTGTTAAGAAACCTATTTTTATGGCTCAGTGATTCATAGGTGAGCGTAAAGTGGTTCAACAAAAAAGCAATATTTTTTCAAAACTACTTTAGAGATTGGACTGAGAATGAGTGGGGAATAACTGTTAAATTGAACAAAAGAAAACAAAAGAAAAATGAACTACCTCCAGTAAACCTAAGAAAAAACTGATCAAGACCGTGACATGACAAACTCGTTATTTGTGTAGGTGTCTATATTTTTTTAAGAATCTGGCAGTTGAATGACAGTCGAGCTCTAAAACATACTGATTTTGAACAGCATGTCGTTTTGACAAAGAGTTGAAGCATCAGATTCAGACCATGGATTAATAGGGACAACGTTTGTGGGGGATCTGCTACTCTTGCTATATTTTCAGCCTGTAGTTTTTATGTAGTGTTTAGAGTTTGGATTTGTAAAATCAGGCTACTACAACAATAGTAATCAAACTTGAGAACTGACAAAAAAAAAGACTGTCACAGAAAATCATCTAATTTTGATATGCCAAGCCAGTTTGTCACCAACTGAAGCTAAATCCATTATTCTTCACGTTGTACCACAAGTGAATAGGTGGTTTATATAATTGTTTATATAGATTGTTTTTGCTTAAAACAAGTCATTCAAATGCACAGCTAGGATGGACTTTATAAAGAAAATGCATTCACTCAGTGTTTGTTCAAGAGATATCATCTGCCAAACATGCTGCAGTATTCACTTGTTATTGAGAAAGTGATCCAGACACTCTTATTTTGATATATTCTAAGGGTAATCGATATTGATGTTTTTGTCTTTGTGCGTTTTTCAATAGCAGTCCAATGTCTCTGCTAGTGGAACAGTTGAGAAATCTTGATATAACATCCAGTGATATTAAATATTCCAAGAAGGTGCGGAGGGAATGTGCTTTGAATACATTTTCAACACAGTCTACCTATTTTAGCATCATATCTCACCTTAAATGTGTCACAGATCACTTTACCAGAAAATTTGAAAGTCATCTGAGCACTCAACTCCAGAATGGTATCTGGGCTGTGAAGACGAGACTTTACTGAGAGCAGAAAATGAACTGTAATTAAGAAGCAGGCCGGCAAAGCTCTGAATGCAATGAGCCGTCTCCAGTCTATTCAGTGATTACAATACCAAAAATTCTCAGGTGGCACAGAGGACTAAATTCTGCCTGGAAAGGGTATATTTCTGAGGTGGGTTGTTAAATAGAGCAGTGTGCAAAATGAGGTCATGTGATTTGGGTGATATTAGCGCCTTGAAGTGTAGTTGTGCTGCAACGGCAAAGCAGATCAGAGCCAAACATGATGTTCTTAGTGTGACCGTGTGGAAAAGGGGGATGCTGCGAGGTGATATTCAGAGACAGAGCTGTGGTCAGTGGAAACTGCTGACAGGACTGTATGGTGTGCCTTTGGCTATAAACTTTTATGGCGAAAGAAAAGCCTGGGATATTGGGAACCAGCAGTTGAAGGGCCACAGAAAACCCTGTGAAGTAATTACATGGATGGCTGGTGTACTGAGGCTGGTGTAAATGACACAGTCAGGAGAAAACCAGTGACTGCGCCCAGTCCTGGATTAGCTGTCAGAGCTTTGGACAATACATTGTACCCCTGATAACTCACATCTTTGGGTTAACCTCTCATTTCACATGTAAGTGGGGATGTTATGCTGTGGATGGATGGAAAAAGTTGTAGTACTAAAGGAAAACTTAAGTTGGAAACTATCTTGTCGGCGGGGGGGTAGGAGGGGTGTTGTGGTTCAGCTGCAAGCCTGCTGTGGAAACACAGAGATTGGATGAGAGGAAGGTTGGAGAGTCTACATTTGGATTGGAAGGAGTTGAAGCTTAAACTAACAGTGAAAGCTGTCATTGGGTTGAGTAAACCAAAGCTCCTTTTCAGGCACTTGCTGCTTTCCATTAATCTGGCAGGAACTCAAAGTGTCAGCTTTGTCTGAATGAGCGTCCCGGTGCTTTTCTGAAGCAATCGGCAATGACAGTCCTGGGTCAGATCTAGTTTAGCACATTATCAGCCTCTGAGTACCCACATGACACCTTGCAAACTTCCCGACTTCATAGTTTTCACTGTGACAAAACTAGAACCACTTTAGTTCCTGACAGCATTCTGCATTATTGATAGTGCAATAAAGCCCTAATGAGTTGGAAACCACGAGGAGTCCCATTTCACACCACCTGCTTGAGCAGTATAAACATGTTAAAGGTGCTATTTTTACCCTGCTTCTCTCCCCCTTTATTTTGTCTAACGCCACAACTGTTTGCTTGTTTGGCTGGCATAAAGAGTTTTTGTGATGTGGCTTACTGTTGAGAAAGCTGTGATGCCCAAAGGGCTTAATAGAGTCGTAGACTTTGCCGCGGCTCAACCTCACACACATTCATGACAGTTTGATAATGTTCCCGGGTGAAGTGAAAATAAGTTATTTCTTCTTGGGCTAATACAAATACAGTGCAATAAATTCTTTTTTACTGAACAACTAGAGTAGGTCATACATATGGGGGACAGCTTAGGTAAAATGACATTGTGGGATCTCAGTGTAGCACTGATGAGCTAAACTATATTCTTTTGCTTGAATACATAAGTCTCAAACCAGTGTGAAAGATAACTTCTTTACTTCTTGGAAAAGAAGTAGCAGAAGTTAAAAAAAGCTGAGAAAATTACTATTTTACCATAATTAATATTTATGTTAGAAAATAAGGTTAATCAAAAATTAACCATTTAACTAACGGTTGTAATTAATTATTTAACTTCTAGATGACTCATCAATGCATTGGTTATGATATCTAACATAGTAATTGAGCTTAAACCGTTGAAGCTGATTATGAAACTAAAAGCAGCCAAAAAGCTGTCAGTTGTCAGCCAAAAAGCTGTCAGGAAAGTTGTTTTAAGGCACATATCTGAGTTTTGGTCCAATTTGCTTGGTGTATTGGTCACATTTATGATAACCAAGGTCTTTTCAGACCTAGGCTATCATATATTGAGATTCCTTATTTTGGATTTGGAACCAGCATACCGTCCTGTATGATAATGTTAAGAATTAGAAAACCATGTCAGTAGGGCAGCACATGTAGCACTTAAATCTCTTTTTTATCAATCAATCAATCAATCAAATTGTATTTGTATAGCACATTTCAGCAGGCATTTCAAAGTGCTTTACATAATTAAAATAAAAACAGCATGTGACGGTGAATAAACAGTTAGAAAGACAAAGAGAATGTTTTTCTTTCAAAGAAAAAAGATAAACATTAAAACCTGCACCCCTTGTAGGACTTCAGTTAAACGTCTCACACCTCAGAGTTTTAGTTAAAACAGATGGTGCGTCTTTAAAGAGGGGAACATTTTCAACGACACTAGTCTGCACATCCACAGAGAACGGGCTTTGGCAAGATGCTGATAAAGCTAAACCCCTTTGAAGTGTCATTTTGATTTATTTATTTAAGATACCATGATGGATGTGCATTTGTGCATTTTCAATTATTTCGTAATTTTCTGAAGTGTTTATGTTGTACATCTCATAGATTTAAGTCTCTTAAGGATGGAAAATGCTGCCACATGCACAGAGGTCAATGTGCATTTCAGTAGTAGTCCTGAATGCTTCCTTACCAAAGTTGAGTTGTACAGGTTAAAGCTGGGTATGCAGAGAAGTGTTTATTGATTCTACACTGTAGGTTAATTAACTTTGTGGTTAGGGCAGCCTGGGAAAAAAAAACGGCTTATCTTTCAGTAACATTGCCATCTCATGTCTGTCAGTCTTTCTTTGTGTTTTTGTTTTACGAATTCACTTCTACAAACTGCTGACCTTTGGACTTACAGAACAAAAGACATGTAATTAGATTCAACCAGATTTCTTTGAGAGTTTCATCACAAAGCCACAGAGATGCGCCAAAGAATTAACAAGAACATCATAGAAACTTTTTTATTTCTTCACGATTATCCCCTATATTTTAACATTATATGAAATCAGTTTGATGTATCCAATAGTTTTATTAGTATGGGATCTGGATGTCATCAAGTTTATACCTTCCTGTGTCCTGAATTTTTGTGCACTCTAGAAAAACGATGGTCAGTTCACGGTTATCCAGCTGGTTGGTATGCTGCGGGGCATCGCATCTGGCATGAGGTAAACATTGTTTTGACACAAACGCATCTTGGGGGAACTTGCTAAGCACGGACAAAGCTCATTTTTTATTCTAACCATTGTGTCAAATCATTTCAGATACCTGTCAGACATGGGTTATGTCCATCGGGATCTGGCAGCGCGTAACATCCTTGTCAATAGCAACCTTGTGTGCAAAGTGTCTGATTTTGGTCTTTCCCGAGTCCTGGAAGATGATGCAGAGGCAGCATACACTACACGGGTAAGGCTTAACACAGTTTGTGTTTGTAAGTTTTATGACTTTAAGTAATACGACTTACAGTAAGTCATCTGCAAATTCCAGTTTTGATTAAAGATGTCGGTATTGGAGCAATATTTGGTCTGCACCTTCTCTTACACTTTTTAAGTCAGTGATAAACTTGGTGGTTCATGAGTTGTTTTTGAATAATTTTACTCCTTTTTTTAAATCTGGAAATCAAGAAGGTTGAATCCTTGCATAATGTGGTATTTGAAAAAACTAATGTCCAAAAATCAATAAGCACACTTTGGAGCTAGTTTTGTAGCAAAGCAAGCAGGAATAAACATTCTACAATCACCTCAACCATTTATTTTAAAAAATCAGTCCACAATGTTTTAAAGCCAACTATGTGCCAATAACATGTATGTCTAATTTAGTGAATGTGTGGATTTGTGAGAAATTCGCAGTAAATTCAAACTTGCGCAGGCAGTTGTTTCTTGAAATCACTGAAGATTTATGTCATAACTTCCCCCTACCGTGGAAAGAGAAAAGTCCAAATGAATCATACATTTTGTGTGCAGCTCTAGTGTGTCAAACTATGGAATAAATAAAGAAACTCAGACACAACACAGCTAAAATATGCATGTGTATATTCACGCACTCACACAGCTGACAGCAGCCGGCTTTAAATTGAGCCGTATATCCTCAGCTGAATGTCGTCTTGCTAGCCAGAGACAGGCGGCTTCCTGCAAGTGGAGCACCAATTAGTACTCGACTCGGGCTCCACAACACTCAATTAGCACCAAGTCTTTCTGCCTTGGCGCCAAATATCCTGTCACTCACTTCTCCCTGCCAGGCCGCATCCCTTCTCGGTCTCTTTCTCTCTATCGCTATCAAGCTCCTCGTTCCCCGACAAGTGAGAATAACATGATTCACATCCTTGAAATAATCAGACCCCGAGATATCCTGCTGCTGTATTCATCAATACTGCATCAAGTTAATTTCACTACTCGTCAGCTGAAAGCACATTTTTCCTGTGGAACTCAGCAGTGTTCCTCTGAACCCCTTTTTTTTTTATCTGTACTAGGGAAGCAATATAATGAAGATGAGGG